>PVIY010008560.1:0-76479 GCA_004026745.1 Myrmecophaga tridactyla
CAAAAGACAGGAGTCCCAGATGCTGACAGTCGTTCTTCAGAGTCTGGGTATCATCATTCTGTTGCCTTAATTGGGACATTTCCATTGCCTTAGAACTGAAAATTTGTAAACTATTGATTCCTCATTATAAATATGAACCCATTTTTGGTATATAACATTCTGCCAGTTTTTCAAATCATAACATCACCCAAGCTTTCTTTTGGTTTCTTTTTTGCATGGAATATGTATATATTTTTTATTTTTATGTCCTTTCAACTTCAACCTACTTGATTCTTTGAATTGAAAGTCAGTCTCTTTGAGACTGCATATAGTTGGGTAATGCATTCTATCCATTCTGCCAATCTTTGCCTTCTGGCTAGAGAGTTTATCCATTTATGTTTAAAGTCACTACTAACATTTCAGGATTTTGTCTTCCATTTTGCTATTAACCTTTGAAGTCTTTGTGATAGCTTGAAGCTATTATGCAACCCAGAAAATTTCATGTTCTTTTAACCCATTCCTGTGAGTGCAAACTTATTATATGTGGAAATATTGATTAGGTTATTTCAAATTGAAATGTGGTTCATTCATTCAAGGTGGATCTTAATCTACTTATTGGAGATAATACATATACAGAAATTAGGAGACCAAATTCAGAATAACACCTAAAGTGGGGAGAAAAGCCACATGTGGAGAAGTTAGTGGCTGAAGTAATGAAATCCAGGAGAGAAGTTCCAGCAAATATCACTATGTGTTTTATTATAATGCAGAGGAGCCCAAGCTCAGGGTAACTGTCATTCAGGAAATGTATCATCCTGTTGATGGCTTAATTTGGACATTTTCTTGGCCTTAAAACTTGAAATTTGAGAGTTAATAAATCCTCACTGTAAGAGCCAATCCATTTATATATATTGCTTTTCACCAGCTTTAGCAAACTAAAACTGTCTTATGATTTTATCCTTCACTTCCATTGATGTCTACTTTTATATTTATCTGATTTTCTGTGATCTTCTATATTACATGCCTTCTATTTTCTCTCTGGATATACTTTTCATCTATTTTCTTTTCGGTTACCATGGGATTAAAAATTTTAACATCCTAAATCCATAACAGTCATATTTTATTTGTAATCAACTTAACCTCAATAGCATGCAATATATTTTTCTATTTTCCTCCATTCCCTAACTTTTTTCTTCTTTTCCTATAAACCACCATTTTCTGTACTCCTTTCCATTTATAGCTTTCTACATTGTACGTTCAAAGATACAGATTTATAATTATTTTTATGCATTTTCACTTACATTCCTGTAGGGTTTTTTTGTCCAGTAAATGAAGACTTTCAACTAGCCCTTATTACAGCCCTGAGATTTTTAAATTTCCACTTTCAATATCCCAGCCAGGAAGGGTGAAACAACCACACTCATAGCTGTAATGTGGGGTGACTCTTAGGCCTAATTTTAAGTAGGACTGCTTATCGTTTATATGGATAAGTTTCATAGTGGTGGACCCCAAGATTGAGGGTTCAGCCTGTTGATTTGATTGTCCCCACTGTTTGTGAGAATATCAGGAATTCTTCAAATGGTGAAGTTGAAATTTTCCGCATTTCTCCCCATTCCCCCAAGGGGACTTTTGCAAATACTTTTTGCACTGTTCAGATCACTCTGGGATTTATTGGGGCATCACTCAAACCAGGACATACCAACAAAATATCATGCCTATTCAAGGTTCCATATATTTATGGTGTTCAATTAAACTGTTCATATAGGTTAAATTAGGAAATGCACTAGTCATAATGTAAATTTTGCAACAAATAAACATTTCTTATTTTAGTCTCATACAGAAATTGAAGTTTTAAAATATGAATGACCATCTACTTTCAACATCCTCCGATATTGACATTCCCTTGGTCTTCCTCATGCAAAAACTTGTAAAATTTTTACACTTAGTCACTATCATTGCACACTCTAGGAATTCTTAAATTATACCACCTCAGTCTCATGTGTGTCCCCAACCATTCTCCCTCTGTCATTCTCACTTCATTCAGTGTACTTCCATTGTTGGGCTGCAATAGGGTATTATTGTGCTATCCATTTTGAAATTTTTACCATCAGTCCTGTTGCACATTCTGTATCCTTTCAGCACCAATTACCCAATCTCTACTGTACTTCTATTTCCTAACAACCTGTATTCTTAACTGAAATTCTCCAAATTCCCTCATTAATATTAGTCCATATCAGTGAGATCATACAGTATTTGTCATTTGTTCCTAAGTAATTTCACCCAGCTTAACATTCTCAAGGTTCATTAACATTGTACCATGTTTCATGACTTTATTCTGTCCTACAGCTGCATAATATTCCATTGTATGTATATACCACGTGTTGTTCAGCCACTTATATGTTGATGGACATTTTGGCTGTTTCCATCTCTTGGAAAATGTAAATAATGCTGCTATAGGCATTTGTGTGCAAATGTCCATTAGAGTCCTTGCCCTCACGCCTTCTGAATAGATACCTAGCAGTAGGATTTCTGGATCATATGGCAGTTCTATACTTAGCTTCCTGAGGAACTGCCAAACTGCCTTCCACAACAGTTTTACAATTTTATATTCCCACCAACAGTGGATAAGTGTGCCTCTTTCTCCACATCCTCTCTAGCACTTGTCATTTTCTTTTTTTTTTTTTTTGGATAATGGCCATTCTAGTGGGTCTCAGATTATAACTCATTGCAGTTTTGATTTGCATTTCCTAAATAGTCAGTGAAGTTGAGTATCTCTTCATGTGCCTTTTAGCCATTTGTATATCCTCTTCTGAGAAGTGTCTGTTCAGGTCTTTTGACCATTTTTAAATTGGGTTTTTTGTCCTTTTACTATTGAGTTGAAGAATCTCTTTATATATTGTGAATACTAGACACTTATCTGGTATGTGGTTTACAAATATTGTTCCCCATTGTGTAGGATGCCTTTTCCATTTCTTGACAAAGTTCTTTGATGCACAAAAGTGTGTAATTTTGAGGAGCTCCAATTTATGTATTTTTTTCTTCAATGTTTGTGCTTTGGTTGTAAGTTCTAGTAAACTGCCTCCTACTTCAACTTTTATAAGGTATTGTCCTACATTGTCTTCTAAATGTTCTATGGCCTTAAGTCTAATGCTTAGGTCTTTGAATCACTTTGTGTTAATTCTTGTAAAAGCTGTGAGATGGCTTTCATTCTTTTGCAAATGGACATCCAGGTTTCCAAGCACCATTTACTGAAGAGACTGTTCTGTAACAGGTGAATTGGCTTGACTGCCTTATCAAAGATCAATTGTCCATAGATGAGAGCATCTAATCTGAACAATCTATTCAATACCATTGGTCAGTATACCTATCTTTATGCTGGTACCATGCTGTTTTGACCTGTATATCTTCATAATATGGCTTAATGTTAGGCAGTGTGGGATCTCCAATTTCATTTTTCTTTCTCAAAATATTTTTAGCTATTTGTGGCCACTCACACTTCCAAATAAATTTGGTTATTGTTTTTTCCATTTCTGCAAAGTAAGTTTTTGGATTTTAATTGGTATTGCATTAAATATATAAATCAATTTTGGTAGAACTGATATCTTAACTATATTTAGTCATCCAATCCATGGACACATTATGCCCTTCCATTTGTTTAGGGCTTGTCTGATTTCTTTTAGCAATTTCTTGTAGTTTTATTTGTGTAGGTCTTTTGTATCCTTAAATTTGTTCATAAAGCTTTTATTCTTTCAGTTGCAATTGTAAATGGAATTTTTTATTAATTTCCTCCCTCAGAATGCTCATTACTAGTGTATAGTAACACTACAGATTTTTGAGTGTTGATCTTCTACCTTGTCACTTTGTTGTACTTATTTATTAGCTCTAGCAGCTTTGCTGTGCATTTTTTGGGGGCGTTCAATATATAGTATTAAATCATCTTCAAAGAGTGAAAGTTTTACTTATTTTGCAATTTTGATGCCTTGTGTTTCTTTTCCTTTTCTAATTACTCTGACTAGAACTTTCAACACAATGTTGAATAACAATGGTGACAGTGGGCATTCTTGTCCTGTTTCTGAACTTTGGGGGAAAGCTTTCACTCTTTCTCCATTGAAGATGGTGTTAGCTCTGGGTTTTTCATATATTCCCTTTATTATGTTGAGGAAGTTCCCTTATTTTCCTATCATTTGAAGAGTTTTCATCAAGAAAGGATGTTGAATTTTGTCAAATGCATTTTCTGCATCAATCAAGATGATCATGTGGTTTTTATGATTTGATTTGTCATATGGTGTATTACCTTAATTGATTTTCTTAAGTTGTACAATCTTTCCATGCCTGGAATAAATCCCACTTGGTAATGGTGTATAATTCTTTTAATGTGCAGGTGGATTTGATCTGTAAGAATTTTATTGAGGATTTTTGCATCTGTATTCATTAGAGAGTTTGGTCTGTAAATTCCCTTTCCTGTAGTATCTTTGTCTGGCTTTGGTATAAGGGTGGTGCTGGCTTCATAGAATGAATTGGGTAGCCTTCCCTCTTCTTCAATATTTTTGAAGCATTTGAGCAGGACTGGCACTAATTCTTTCTTGAAAGCCTGGCATAATTCACATGTGAAGCCATTTGATCCTGGATTTTTCTTTTTGAAAGCTTCTTGATGACTGATTCAATTTCTTTAATAGTGTTTGGTTTGTTGAGGTCATCTATTTCTTCTCAAGTCAATGTTGGTTGTTCATGCCCTTCTAGGGAGTTGTCCATTTCATCTATGTTGTCTAGTTTATTATCATAATGTTGCTCATAATAGCCTCTCATTACCTCCTTTATTTCTGCAAGGTCAGTGGTTACGTTTCCTTTTCCATTTCTGATTTTATTTATATGCATCATCTCTCTTTTTCTTTTTGTAAATCTTGCTAAGGGTCCATCAATTTCATTGATTTTCTCAAAGAAACTACTTCTGGTTTTTAAATTTTCTTGATTGTTTTCATGTTCTAAATTTCATTTATTTCAGCTTTAATTTTCATTATTTCTTTCCTTTTGTTTGCATTAGAGTTAGTTTGCTGTTCTTTCTCTTGCTCTTCCAAGTGAACTGTTGATTTCTCAATTTTTGCTCTTTCTTCTTTTTGATATAGGCATTTAAGGCAATAAATTTTCTTCTTAGCATAACCTTTGTTGCATCCCATAAATTTTGATATGTTGTGTTTTTATTTTCATCAGACTCAAGATATTTATTGATTTCCTTTATAATTTCTTCCTTGACCCACTGGTTGTTTAAGAGTGTGTTGTTTAGCCTCCATATATCTATGTATTTTCTGACCTTCTGCCTGTTATTGATTTTCAACTTCATTCCTTTATGATCAAAAAAGGGTTTTGTATTATTTCAATCTTTCTAAATTTATTGAGACTTACTTTGTGAGCCAGAATGTCTTCTATCCTTCAGAATGATCCATGAGCACTTGAGAAAAAGGTGTACCCTGTTATTGTGGGGTGTAGTGTTCTTTAAATATCTGTTAAGCCTAGCTTTTTATTGTATTACTCAATTTCTTTGTTTCTTTATTGACCCTCCATCTAGATGTTCTATCCACTGATAAGCGTGGGGAGTTGGAATCTCCAACTATTATGGTAGATGTGTCTATTTCTCTTTTCAGTGTTTTCCTCATCTATTTTGGAGCACTCTTGCTCAGTGCATAAATATTTATGATTGTTATGTCTATCTATTGAATAGTTCCTTTTGTCAATACATAGTGTCCTTCTTCATCTCTTTTAATTGTTTTACATTTGAAGACTGATTTGTTGTATATTAAAATAGCTATTTCTGCTCTTTTCTGATTGTTGTTTGCATGAAATATCTTTCCCAACCTTTCAGTTCAACTTATGTTTATCTTTGGGTCTAAGATGTGTTTCCTGTAGACAACATATAGATGGGTCCTGTTTTTTAATCCATTCTGCCAGTCTATGTTTTTTGATTGGGGAGTTTAATCCATAAACATTTAGTGCCATTACTGTAAAGGAAGTACTTTCTCCTACCCATATGTCTTTTGGATTTTATATGTCACATCTTACTTTTTTTCTTTTTTACCTTTACTGATAGTCTTCATTTCTATACTTTTATCCACACCTCTCTCCTGTCTCTTTCTATCTGCCTCTATTTCTCCCTTTATTATTTCTTGCAGTGCTGATCTCTTGGTCACAAATTCTCTCAGTGATGTTTTGTCTTAAAGTGTTTTAATTTCCCCCTCATTTTTGAAGGATGAGGTAGCTGTTTATAGAATTCTTGGTTAGTAGTTTTTCTCTTTTAGAATCTTAAATATATCATACCACTGTCTTCTCACCTCCATGGTTTCTGCTAAGAAAACTACACATACTCTTGCTGGGCTTCCCTTGTTTGTGATGGGTTGCTTTTTGTTGCTGCTTTCAAAATTATCTCTTTGACATTTGACATTCTGATTAGTGTCTTAGAGTATGTCTGTTTGGATCTATTCTGTTTGGGGTATGCTGCACTTCTTGATCTGTAATTTATGTCTTCCATAACAGATGGGAAAATTTCAGTGATAATTTCCCCCATTAGTCTTTCTCCTCCTTTTCTCTTCTCTTCTCCTTCTGGTATACCCACAATATGTATCTTCTCTTCTCCTTCTGGTATACCCACAATATGTATATTCATTCCCTTCATGTTGCCATTAATTTCCCTGAGTCCATGCTCATATTTTTTCCATTCTTTTCCCTATATTTTCTTTTGCATGTCAGATTTCAGATGTCCAGGCCTCCAGTTCACTAATCCTTTCTTTTGTCACTTTAAATCTAACATTGTAGGTTTCCATTGTTTTTTTTCCCATCCCTTCTACTGTGACTTTCATTTCCATAAGTTCTATGATTTGTTTTTTTCCTACTTTTGAGTTCTTCTTTTCGTTCACCCACAGCCTTCATTACATCCTCCCTCAACTCATTAATTTGATTTTTGATGAGATTTTCCATATCACTTTGAGCATCCAGAATTAGCTGTTTCATCTCCTGTATCTCATTTGAATTGTTGGTTTGTTCCTTTGACTGGATTGTATCTTCAATATTTCTAGTATGACATTATTTTTTTACTGGCAACTAGGCATTTTATTGCTTTAAGTAGTTCATTCTGGAGATTGTTTTCACTCTTTTACCTATGATTTTCTTGCTGGATAGTTTTGTTCACTATGTGTTCTTTTCACATTCAATTCAGCTTATTCTAGACACTAGCATAGGTTTTGTTTAATGTATCGGATTTTTTATGTTCTTGTTATTCTGTTTATTGCCTATATGGGGCCATTTTTAAAGAAGGGTTTATTTAGATATTATAGATCCCAGTCAGAATTTCCCAGACCAGACTGGCCTCCTTTCAGGAGGAAAGGATCACCTGCATCAGTTTTCCCTGAAGGTCAGACCCAGCAGGTAGACAGCCTTTCCTATGAGTCTTCTAGACTCTTGTGTTTTTCCTATTCTGTCACATATGTGATGCTTGTCTGCCTGCCATTTCCCACCAGTACAAAGTGATATAGTGCCTTACACTTCAGCAGACTCTCCCTGTTAGAGGCATGGTTGAGACAGAGGAGTGATTGTAGGATGGCTTTAATTGCATCAGTTTTCCAGTCCCTGGGTCTAAATTCCTTGAGGGTGGGACTCCACCTGAGTTGGGCCCTGCACCTCTCCCATGGAAGGCACAAGGTAATTAACTCCTTTCAACTGATCACCTTTGTCTCTCAGACAAGCTTAATTTATCCCTTGCCTGGGGCAGTTGGAGCCTGAGAAAACTTACAATTCTATCTAATGAGTTGTTAAGTTGTAGAAACTCAGAAAAAAGACAAAATATTCTTTTCAGAGCAGGACCCCATTCCTTGGGTTTGCAAGAGTTTAAGTTGGTTTGTTGCTCTATGTATCTCCAGGTTCTGTGAGACCCCCCAATTTTTTAGGGTCCAGCTCTTTTCATGTATTTTGTGTTGTCTGATCCAAAAAGCCTCTTTTTTTTTAATTTCAGTCCTGCCACCTCTATGTGAGAGCAAAAACTGTTAGTACCTTTAGCTCTTATTTAAGGTTTATCTGAGCTGGGGTCCTATTCCCAATAGTCAGGATTTGTTAATTAATTCTTCATTTTGAGCTTGGTTGAGCTAGTAAAGTATTTTTCCTTTCCCCTCCAGGAACAAGACTTTGGGGGTGGAGCACCAGCCTCTGCAGTTTGGGTGACTTACAGTTTTGTGTGGGATCACAGCTTGTCCAGGTTTTCAGATTGGTGTACACTGTGTGTCTGGTCACTGATGTGGTCCCAGCAGTTGTTCTTTACTGCTTCTGGCTATTTCTAGTGGCTCTGGAATACAAACTAAATTCCACACCAAACTAAGCCACCATATGGGTCCCATGTCTTTTTTATGAACTGTTGGTAGAGACCTACAGAGAATGTATTTGGAATGAATGCAACTGTTTTGATTCTAGGGTTCCCTGCTTTTTGAAACTGACAATGTAGGCTACACTTGGCTTTAGCTATTCTTTATAATTTACTGTATCCATTCTGTGTGTTTGCATGGTGGCCACATTTTCTTCCACCCTCTGCCAAATGTGGAACATTTAATTTGTCCCATCTCCTCTTTGACAAGATTGTTTCTCATTGGCATTCTGATTTATTGGCTGTTTCTATCTCATCATTCTTGTGGGTTCATAGAAAGTTTGTTTTTTTTAAATTTAAAGAAATATTCTTTGCAGAATTCTACATTTTAAATATAAGTGGAACTTATCTATATACTTTTAAACATTATTTATTTGCAGTGGCTTCAAATAATTTCTTTCTGAATAACTGTACACTTGCCAGTAAAATATATTTATCTGAAGTTCAAATTCTGCACTAATATGATGGAACTTCAGAAGCATTGCAGATTTAATTAACCTAATTATTTCTATAAAACCTTCACTTTTCTATCACCTCCTCTTCATTGTCATCATCCAACAACCTCCCTCTTTACCTCCTCCTCCAGTGGGATCCCCAATGAAAATTTTGATGAATTCTCCAGGAGAAATGACTGTCTGAAATTGAGAAGGAAATTCTCTCTTCTACTGTTGAAACCATCATCTCTACTTATGTTTTTTATAGAGATTTTGGGAATTTACAAAACAAAAATTTATAAGATACAGCATTCCCATATACACCCCACTAACAACAACTTGTTTCAATGTGGAACATTTGTTATTACTAATGATACAATTTTTGAAAATAGCTGTGCTATTTCTACCAGTTATTACCTTGTTACAATTGAGGAAATTGGTTCTATCTCTAATCCATTATTTACATTTAATTTATTTTCCCATATACCACTCTATATCAAGCTTGTATTAGTATCACATAGTTGTTATAACCCATAAAAGAACATTCTTATACTTATAACAGTAATCATGTGCATCATCTACAATAGAGGCTGCCATGCAGTACAGTCTGATGATTCATTTCTTTAATTTTATTATAGCAAAATTCCAAAGTTTCCTCTTTTAAGCACATTCACCTATACAATTCAGTGCTGTTGATTACATTCAAAATATTGTACTACCATCACCACCATCCATATCCAAACATTTGCAAAAAGCTATACAGAAATTCTGTACAAGTTAAGCATCAAATTTCCGTTATCTAACCCCAAACTATCTTTTGTTAGTTCATATTCTTGGCTTTTACTCTGTGAACTTCCTTATTATAATTAGCACATGACAGAGAAATCATACAATTTTTGTCATTTTTGTCATATTTCACTCAATGCTGTGTCTTTAGATGTACATGCCTTAGACAGCATATAATTGGATCATACCTTAAAAAAAACTCCATTCTGCCAATTTACATAATTAATTGTATAGTTTAATGTATTAAGATTCAATGTTATTATTTAAAGTTAGAATTTACCTCAACCATTTTTTCCTCTGGTTTTTATGTAATATTCTATTTTTGCCTCTCTTTTTATTATTTCAGTTACTCTTTCGGATAACCTTCAGTTCTACACTCTACTCCAAATTCTCTCTCCTCTCTTTTTCTTTCAAGCTGAAGGACTTCCTGTAGTATTTCTAGTGGGGCAGAACATTTTTAAAATGCAATTTCATTGAGATATAGTCACATACTCTATAACCATCAGTAGCCTACTATCAATGGTTCAAAATATCAACATGTAGTTGTGTGTTCATCACCAGAATCAATTTTTGGACATTTCCATTACTTAAAAAAATACATATAAGAATAAAAATAAAATAAATTGCAAATGAAAAAGAACACTCAAACCACCCAAATATTTCTTCTATAACTTACTTATTATTTGTCCTTACTTTTTTACTCAACTTTCCATACACTGGCTAAAGGGAGTCTCAGCCATAAGGTGTTCACAATCACATAGTTACAAGTAAAAGCTGTATAGTTATACAATTGCTTTCAAGAATCAAGATTATTGGATAAAATTTCAAAACTTTCAGGTATTTCCCCCTAGCTATTCTAATCCATTAAAACCTAGAAATGGTTATCTATAACATACATAAGAATAACCTCCAGAATGACCTCTCAACTCAGTTTGAAATCTCTCAGCCACTGAACCTTATTTTCTTTCATTTATTTACCACTTTTTTGGTCAAGAAGGATTTTTCAGTCCCATTATGACAGGGCCAGGCTCATCCCAGGAGTCATATCTCTCATTGCCATGGAGATTTACACCCCATGCAGATTTGCATCCACATAGGGGGGAAATCAGTGAACTTACCTATTAAGTTGGCTTTGAGAGAAAAGTCACTTATTAGCAACAAAAGAGGTTCTTTGCAGTGACTCAAACAAAATTTTAAGTAGGCTTAGTTTATCCTCTGCAAGAATATATTTTATAAGGGTAAGTCCAGGAAAAGCTACTTGTCTATCAAATTGACAGTTCTCAGTGATTGTGAAAATATCAGATCCTACCCAGCTGAGGAGGGTTAATATTTCCACCTTTTCCCTTAGTTCCTCAAGGGGACTTTGCAAATATTTTTTAATCTAAGCAGATTACTCATTAATGTATCAGGTCATCACACTTATCTTTACAAACCAACAAGATATCACTCCCTATTTAAGCTTCCATGTATTTTGGTGTTTGGATTAACTGACCAAGTTGAATTAGATAGTGTGCTGAAGAAAATATAAATTTCACACCAAATAAGCATCTCTTCCTTTGATCTCACACAGAAATTCAAGTTAAAATGCAGATGATATCATTCTTTACTTTTACCCCTATTTGCCTCAGTCTGTAGGGCAAGACTGTTGTTGAAAACTCTCAGTTTTGGGTTATTTGTGAATATTTTAAACTCTCTATCATTTTTGAAGGACAGTTTTGCCTGGTAAATAATTCTTGACTGGCAGTTTTTCTCTTTCAGTATCTTAAATATATCATACCACTGCCTTCTTACCTCCATGGTTCTGATGAGAAATCAGTACTTAGTCTTATTGCTGTTCTCCTGTATGTGATGAAACCCTGTTTTCTTGCTGCTTCCAGGACTCTCTACTTATCTTTGAAATTTGATATTCTGGTTCATCTGTTCTTCAGAGTAGGTCTACAAGAATTTTTTTTGGAGCATGTTGCACCTCTTGGACACATGCACTTGTATCTTCCATAAGAGTTGAAAAATTTCCAGCCATTATTTCCTCAAATATTTTTTCTGTTCTTTTTCCAGTCTTTTCTCAAACTGTTCTCTCTTTGTCTGTAAGGTTTTAATCATCTTTTCTTTTAGTTTCTTAGTTCTTCTACCTGTTCAAATCTGCTCTACTGTTGTATTCCTCTAGTATCTTTTTAATCTCATCTACTTTGACTTTCATTCCCATAATTTCTGTTAAGCTTGTTTTTATACTTTCAAATTATTATTTAAGCTCACCGAGTGTCTTCTTATATCCTTTATCTCTTTAGCCATATTTTCTTTCAACTCCTTTAGTTGATTTATGAGATTTGTTTGAACTCCACTGATTAGTTTTTCCAAATTCTGTCTCTTCCAGAGTTTTAATTTGTTCATTGGTCTTGGTATATGTATTGATTTGTTAAGCTGGTGGAATGCAATAAATGCTTCATAAAAAGCATTTAATAAGTTGCAATTTTACAGTTCTAAGCCTGTAAAAATGTCCAAATTAAAACATTCAGGAACTATAACTCAAGGCCAATGGGTCTGTAACGCCTCTGTCATCTGGGAAGCATTTCATTTTCTTACAAAAAGAGTATCAATTATGGTGGCAAAGCATGTCTCTACCCAATACATTGGATTGTATGATTTTTAAAAAAGGAACAGCTGTTCCCACAATATTGGATTAGGGTTTAACATGTGGCTTTTCTGGGGTGCATAATATGTTCAAACCAGCACTGCATATGTTCTTGTTTCTTAGAATTGTTTGTAGTTATTTGTTGATGTCTATGCATGCAACATTATCTTGATGAGGTTACTCTGAAGGTCTGTTTCTCTCTCTTGCTTATGATTTATTTTTGATTGGCTTTGCCTTTTGTGCCATTTTGTTCAACTTATTCTAGATATTTAGAATTGTCCATGTTTAACAGATTAGATATTTTTCAGTTATTCTTAATCTCAGTCTTGCCTTGGATACATTGCACAGTTTTTAAGATTGTGCTATTGAGCAATTTTATCACCCCATGAGAAATCTTCATCTCCTCCAATACTTCCCTGGGAATCTTTATCTGTTCTCTTTGTTTTCATTTTTCTTCTGTAGTTCTGTAGTTTTTTGGAGCTTTGGTTTTTTGATTTTTTTTTTACACTTCATTTGTTGCCTCTTGCTACTTTTGCTTGGAGGGCAAATTCAGGGAGGAAGATCATCTTGGAAAGATTTTCTCAAGTTGGCATTTCCCTTCCAATTATGGGCCAGAGAACAATGAAGGGCATGCAGGCCACCTCCAGAAAGCTCTAGGGAGAAGGTCAGAAAAATTTTGTAAACGCGTTTCTGATGGCTCCCCAAAAGGTTCACTTTCATGGTCTCTCCAGCAAATATCTCTGTTTAGGCTATTTCTCACAGCCCTAAAGAAGCACTTCACCTTTAAATGTCAACTGCCTTTACCTCTGTCAGTGGTGGGATTGAAAACTGACTTCAATTCACTTTGTCTAGTTCAAATTGAAGCAGTAGCCCAGAGCCAGGACCCAGCAATCTGAATTTGTTAGTCAAAAACTGTGATTGGTGCTCAGCCATCCCACCCCAATACTCAGGGGGAAAATGTGTAAGTTTCTTTCTGTATGCAACAGGTCCAGAGGGAATGGACCCTCAAGGTAGTCTGCCTTAAAAGAGAGTGATTGGTGCCAACAACTCATGCAGAGGAAGCTCCTCACAGTTATTTTCCATAGTTTCTCAGTCTCCTCCTCACACTTTTCCCCAGATGCTGCACAGTATTCTTCTAGCCTCCAGAACTACAGAACAGTTGTTTCAGACAGTTCCTGCCTATTTCCTAGGTGGTTTGGAAGAAGGAGTAAGTCCTGTAGCTCCCTACTTCACCATATTCCCCTAAAGGTTTTCCACTTTTCCTTTTATGGCCTTCAACTAATTGGATGAGACTTTTCTAATTTTTGAAGACAATCTCCACATTTGGTTGCATATGTAATCACCTAAAGATGCAATCAACCTACTGATGATATAAATCCATGAAATATTCTCACAGTAACCATCAGACCAGTGCCTACTTGACCAAACCACTGGAATCATAACTTGGTCAGGTTGACACATGAACTTAAGAGGCAAAGTCCATCCCTGGACAACTTGGTACTCATGCACATACACCTTAGCTATACTTCACTTCTAAGTAAAAATAATTGCAGTCATATTTTTTCTTAACAATAGTCAACTGTTTCCCTTAAAAGCTGAAATGCACTAATATTCCAGAATAGGATACAAATCTTAGGATAGTGTTCACTCTTTAACTTAATACACTACAAGTTAGATATTTTTACAAGAAGTCATTATAACTTAGGCCATATGATATGCTGAAACGATGGGGAAGAAAACAAAGATGGTTTTTATGCATAGTTATAAAATTGCTTATAACAAAACAAAGAAATATAAATGAACATTAGGAGCTTACTTTCTGTAAAAGGTCACATGTTCATAGCCCATATATATATATATATATACCTTCTTTAGCTACTTATTATATGATCACTTTACCCTCCCCAAGCTGGCCATAGTACTTTGCCTAAAGGGATGACCCAAACATTCATTCCTGAAGTAGCTGGAACTATTAATCTTTCCTGGAATGGATTGTTATAATTTTCCATTGATTTTAACCACAAGACATGGTAGTAGTAAGAGACACAATAAATGATCTGTTTTTTAGGCCAACTCTTTTTTACCTTCATTGTGCAGTAGCAGTTCTATTTCCCCTTGATAATCAGGTTCAATCACCTGAGTCATTACATTAATCCCTTTCTTTTATAAAAAGGGATTCAGAGGCAAGGAGCCCAAAATGACTGAATAGCATTTGTAACTTCTAATTCAGTGGAATCATTGTTTAAATTCCTGGCATAAGAACTGTAGACTAGGAGATCAAGTTAGAAACTTTTCTAGTGGTTCACATTGGGTAATAGTGAGTGCTGCTACTTCCATTTCCACCCCTTGATTCCCAAATCCTTGAATCTTGGCTGTGGGAGAAAGAGCACCTTAGAGTGGATGCATGCTTAAGGCATATACAGCCTCCTGGAGAACATTACCCCATCACTGGAACTTATTGACAATTGCCACCCAGTTGGAACTGTACTTGAGTCTTCAAAGGCCATTCTACCATTTTATCAGTTCAGCTGCTTCAGCATAATGGGAAACATTGTTAGAATAACAAGTGAATTCCATGAACATATGCCATTACCACAATTCATTTGCCATGAAGTGGGCACATTGTTCAGAAACAATTCTGTGTGGTATATTTCTCTGTTGAAGTCACCCTCTGCTGAGCACTCACACAAGGCACAAATATCTATGCAATTATTTCCAACTCAGAAAGATCTATCCTCATGCATTTCTTCAGAATTCTTTGTCAACAATTTTCCAATGATTCTTTATCTAAGTCCAAAGCAATGTTGCCATACCATTGCCATGTCCAATTATGGGTAGTACCTGTATATTGGGCAGAACCATCTGTAACCATCTGTAAACCAGGCCTGCATTTTATCTTCCTCAGTCAACTGAACATAAGAGGTCATAGCGTCTTTGAAAATAAGGTAATGTGGCAGGACTGTGAGCCATGGACATCAAGGCTACTTCCTCGTGTAACTTGTTTCTGGCTTCAGGGCATGGTTGAAACTTATCTTGCATTACCACTTCCATTCTATGATGGTGCACTGCTGGGCACATCCAGTTTTATGGGTTTTTGGGTCAAACAACACCCAATTCATGATGGACAACTCAGGATAATTTGGCCTGTTATTAAGATTTGGTCATACTAAGTCCCAGTAGCAGGTTAAAGCTGCATCTCAAAAAGAAAGTAGTTATCTGCACAGACTTTTTTCAAAATTCTTAAGCTCTGCAATGTGACTTTCCTATGAGGACAGAAAAATGTTCCAGACAGCACCTCTATTCACCACTGACACTTCCAACATCATGGAATCTGGTGGATCATATGCTACAAGTGGCAGAGCAGATTGCATAGCTGCTTGAAATTGTTGCAGAGCCTCCTTTTGTTCTAGTCCACATTCAGGTAACTCAGTAAATGGTCTGGAGTAGCTTACACAAATGAGGAATATGTTATCTCCAAATGTAAAGATACCAAATATATTCTGTGCATCTTTTTTGGTTTGTGGGGGGGGGGAGAAGATTTAATAGCTTATCTGTTACTGACAAGGGATATCAAAATATGCTTTCAAATCCCTGGGCAAGCAGATTTTTTGAGATGGAAGGACCCTGAATTTGTGTTGGATTTATTCTCTACCCTCTGACATGCAAATGTCTTACCAATAAATCTATAATGGTCACTACTTCTTTCTCACTAGGTTCAGTGAGCATGATGTCATCAATATAGTGAACCAGTGTGATATCTTTTGTGAGAGAGAGTTTATCTAGGTCCCTGCAGCCTAGATTATGATAAGGGTGTGGAGAGTTGATATATACCAGAAGTGGGACAATAAAAATTTATTGCTGAGTTTGCTAGCTGAATGCAAAATCTTCCTTGTGGGCTTTACTAACAGAAATTGAGATAAAAACATTTCCCATGCCAATAGCTATATAACTGGTAAACCAGGGATGCATTGCTTTGCTCAAGCAATGATTTGAAACACATCTGGAATGGAATCTGTAATTGTAGTTGATACTCGATTAAGTTTATGATAATTCATTTTCATCCTCCAAGATCTATCTGTCTTCTGCACATATAAAAGAACACTGTGGAATGGGTATGTGGGAGAAACCATTACCTCACAACCTTCAAGTACTTGGCACTAATCACTGCAGTATCTCCAGGAATGACGTATTGCTTTTGATTTACTATTTTGCAAGATAGAGGCAGTTCTAGTGATTTCTACATTGCCTCTCCTACCATATTAGCCCTTAATTGAAAAATCAGGCAAATGATGTGGGGATTCTTCCAGTTATTGAGTACATCTATGTACATTCTGGTGGTAGGGAAATAACCAAGTATGGGTCCAAGGAAACACTCTACACACTATGAGACAGACCCAAGTAAAAACTCTATTGATCACTTGACCTTCATAAGCCACTAATCTGACTGGTGAACCACAATGACATTTTGATTTCTCCTGGAAATAATGTCACTTCCAATACTTTTTCTATTAATCCCCCAAATGTCAGATCATTTCTAGTTCTCCAATGCAGCTGGTAAAATGCTAAAGTTGTTCTGAGAAGGCTGGAAGAGAAATTAACATTATAAATTTTGGCATGTGTAGCAGGGTCCTTCCAAAATGGAATGTGGCCTTTCCTTCATTCAAGGGGCACTAACTTTGTAAAGTGTATCAATCTGGGAAATGATTAAAGGATCAATGATATCTATTCCTGCAGTTCAAGTTAGACTTCTGCTCACTTGACCTGGAAAACTTCTGTTTATTGAGATCAAGTAGGTATTTAGTAGACTCCCCATTTATCATACATCTTTATGCTTCTTGACATTGTGAGCATCACCACAGATCTGTGTGAGACTATTTCAATTACTTCTTGGAGTCTGCTATCCATTATGGAAGCCATGCCCACCTTGTCTTTGTCAATTAAGTGCTGTCACTTGGCATCCACAACCTTGCTATCTGATAATGCTTGCAGTTATTAAGCATGAAAATTTAATGACAGGAGTTCTCACAGTATAATCTGACTTACAGAGAAGAAAAGAAAGAGCTCTTACATGATGATGTAGTTGGTATCATTAACTTATTCCTCACAGTTCAGGTGAAAGTTGTGTCCTCTGTATATTCCTGGGATAAATGAGCTGGTCTTATATGATAAAACTACTCTAACATTCTATTCTCTCTGAGCCTCTTGATTCTCTCCTCTATGTTATTAATCAAGCTGTTCTGTATTTCAACCTCAGAAAATACAGACCATCTCTTTATCCATGCTTATGGCACCACCAGAACAAAATGATAGAGCCCACTGTAACTTCTTGAGCTTCAACACTAAATCCACAATCTCAACTTAGGGGTCCCATATCAATAAATTCAGCCTGATCCATTTTCATCCACCATTATATCACACCCTTAAAATCCATTCCAACACATATTTCCCTGAATTCTGTCATGCAAATTGGAAAAATTTTGCAGATATATTGGAGTCTAGCATATCTCCTTATGGGCCACACTTTTTTTTTCAACTTTTGTACTCTTTTGGGGTTTTGGGGGTGGGCCATGAGAAAAATTAGAAGTTTTCTGGAAGCCAACTAGTGCAGGGCACTCCATTACAGTTTCATCTGGTGAAACAAGATACACCTTTTCAGACAGATGTGTGAAAGCTATTTTCTCTGGGGAGGTGTTCATAGGTTTCTCAGGCACAGGTTTATCAGAGTAGACTGAAGATTAGGTGGTTATGAAAGCCCATCCTTAGGCAAGACCATTACAGTTTCATCTAGAAAATACTCATCAGAATTTAAATTTTTAATGCCCTCACCATTATTATTTTGACACAAATATCCCCAGTCCAATTTTCAGGATCACATTAATTTCCAATTGATGAACTCAATTTAACAGCAGCTATCCTGCAAAGCTGTGAATTGAATTTATGTTGTAATTTAGTCACTCACACAATAAGACTCAGTCTAATTTTCAGAAATCTCAAATCTGTGGCTACAGAAAATTATATTTTCTTTCATGCCATATATAGAAACATCCATGTCTTTCATGTGGCACTTAAGTTGGCAATTTTAAGATTTCAGCTTCTCATTTTCTTTTAAAACTATATCCAGTGTATTTAGGAACAACCCGACAACATTATGATTTTACCTCACAAAATTCTACTGAGATATCAAAAACACTATTCCAGAGCCTTGTCTCTTATAAGCATTTGATTAGCCATATCCACTGTTGATGTATTATGTATCTTCTGTTCCCAAAACACACCATGGACTTTCAATACCATGTTGATTGCTGGAAGTGGAGTCATTAGTGCCTTTGAATCTAATCAATTCCAAAAAACCTAGAACAAACTCAGAAATTTCATTGCTAATATATTTTTTCTCAAGGACCACTCCCAGTAGCAAAATTTGTATTATTCAAGATTCTCAAGGGAACAGAATCAAAACATTCTGTTACATATATGCATATGGAAATGTATAGACATATATGTATAGGTATGTATACATGCATACATTTAATGTAAATATTCTTTAAAATTTTATAGGAGTTGGGCCATGCACCTATGAGGATAGACAAGTCCAAATCCCACAGGGCAGGCTGTGTACTGGGAAGTCTGTTGAAGGTTTTTTTTATGAATTCCCCCCAAAATTTGATAAATTCTTCATTGGGAAATGGCTGGTTGAAGTAAAGGTGGTCATTCTCTCTTTTGACTTCTAAAATTATCACTGCACCTATTAAGGCCTTCAACTAATTGGGTGAAACTCCTCCAATTGTGGAAGACAATCTCTTCAGTTGATTGCAGATGTAATCAGTCATAGATGCAATCAATTTATTTATGCTTTAAATCCATGATAGTCTCACAGGAACAATCAAGTCAATGATTGCCTGATGAAACAACTGTATACCATGGCTTTGCTAAGTTGACACATGAACATAGTCATCACAACCATCCAGTCTTAGCTCCAAATTCTATGCATATCATCTAATTGAATGATTTCACAAATCCAGTGGAAACCAATTTTCCAATATTTTTATCATTATCCTTTTAATCTCTTGCTTCTTCTGTTGATCAAACGGAGACCTTTGCTTCTTCATATGGCATTTTCTGGAAGCTTGCAGGTAGTGAAATAGAAATATCAGTTGTTTCATTTTATGTACTAAATGCTTAAAAGCACAGAGGTTGTAGTCAGGTTATTTATTTAATCCTGATATTATCCTTAAGAGTTTTGTGGACTTGTATACAATCCTCAGAGTTTTGTGTCTTAGTTTCTCTAACTGTGATTATAGGAACTAATAAAGTTATGTGTGATTGTTGTTATGGGGATAAATGCCTCATTATATGTAATATATTTATATAATGTGCAGTAAATACAAAACTGCACATAAGTGCTAACAATGCTACTATTAATTATTCCTCAACATAGTGTACACTCAAAAAGTATCTTCTGAGTAAGCCATATGTTTCTGATATTATGCTATGCCCCAGGGATGAACTTGTATTGACCATCAGATTGATTCTTGTCTTCATGTAGCTTACAGTGTCAGTGAAGTGGTAGAACCAAAATAGTAATCAAATATTCACAACAATAAACATAAATGATGACAGTGCTAAATGATAAGAAATAGATGTTCCATGGGCACTTAAAAATATCTGAATTCCTATTTGAGGGGAAAATAATTTAGTTTGAGATGTGAACAATGAGGAGTTATTAATTTGTGAGTTAAATAAATCATTATTTCTTATTGATCTTCACAAGAGAAAATAATTAGAGATTGTTAGATGCTTCATTTGGATTCTACTGTTGAGAAAAATGTCAGAATTTCTCAATTTTACTTTTGTCATTTCTGCATAGTGAATTATTGACCAGATGACTTTAGGCATAAGGGAGTACATCCTTGCTTCTAATGTTCACCACATTTTTTCCTACAGGAAGATTATATTGGTTGACTTAAAAGAAAGTAATAAACCAGGGGAGAAACTTGATTGAAACTTTATCTTAATTTGAAATTCAATAGAATGGTAGAATCCTTAGTAATGATTCTGGACTGCTGCAAATTTTTAATTATTATAAGTAAAAGATATTTAAAAACACTTTTGAAGTAGTTTTGTCCTAATTACAGAAAAAAATCATCTCAGAAATCCATAATCATGAATTAAATTTTAAAATGCTGTGGCTTCTAGTAGCTTAATTCCTTTTTTTAAGAAAATATGCTCTCTCTGTTCTAGTTATTGCTACATCTCTGAAAATATTTGTTTGTGGTTGTTATTAGAGGAATTTTGAGCACACTCTGCAGTCAAACACATGTTTTTTTCCAATAGAGATGCATGGATTCTCTATGCATAATTGATTACACGGGGGTTCTTGAAAATTATTGAATTGTATCTTGGCATCATTCATGAGGAATAACCTGTTGATTACTTTGTTCTAAAGGGATTGATCAGGTGGATATACAGCAAAAGCATCTCTGCTGGGAAATCTTTGAATTTTATTGAAAGAAAATAAATTTAAACTCTTAATATTGCTTCATTCAACAAAGCTTAGAACAAAAATAAACAAAGCAGAATGAATAAGTCAAATGTATTTCCATTTGATTAGCCAGAGCTTAATTAAACACTTAATAAATATCACCATATCATCATAATACATTTTGGGGAAGATTCAGAAGGAAATAATGAAATAAAAATCTATATTGTTGCTCCAAATATTAAAAGACATCTCCAGAGAACAGATATGAGAATATGAGTGAATATTGAGTAAGATGATAACAATTGAGAGGTCCTTCACATGATTAAAAAAGAGCAATTCACTTCATAATGAAAGCTGCAGACTTACTATAGACAATCTGAGGGTGTATCAAGCCACAGAGTACTAAGAATACTGCCTTTCATTATAGTTAGAAAAAATCAAATTGCACAAAGACTTACAAAAAATATGAGTTTATTAATGAATATTTAATTATACTAGTTTGCTCATAATCATAGATATTTGGCTGTTACAATATAAGTGCACTTGTAAAATGCCGCATTGGAGGTCTGGTAAATACTTTTTTAGAAATAGTCTAAGATATGTGTTCTAGTTTGCTAGTTGTTGGAATGCAATATACCAGAAGTGAAATGACTTTTCAAGGGGAAATTTATTAAGTTGCAAGTTTACAGTTCTAAGGCTGTGGAAATGTCCAAATTAAAGCAACTCTATAAAAAGGGCTGAATTAAGGCACCAGCACGAGGCTACCTTCATTCAAGAAATAATGATGAAGTTCAGGGTTTCTCTCAACTGGAAAGGTGTATGGCAAACATGGAAAAGTCTGCTACCTCTCTCTCCAGGCTTCTTGTTTCAGGAGTGACGGTCATATGATAAATACTTCCATTTTCATAGGGAGAAATTAGAAGGAACACAGGGGTCACTGGGCCCAAGTAGTTTTCAAAACCTGCAGGGCAAACTCCATTAGATTGCAAAGTCTGAGAATCATTTATCTTTGGGGATTTAGAAAGCAGCACTCCCACCCTTTCCAAGGGCCCATGCAGTGGCCCACTTCTTTCCAATTGCAACATTGGGAAACACTGGAGAGATCACCTTTTTCTCTCCTCCACCTTCTCCAAGCATTGGGGCCACACCTGGGCTCTCTGCCATCTCTGGAGCACACACTCAAGTTCTCCATGTGGTGGCAGCCCAGCTCTCCCTAATTCCTGAGGAATATGCTGTATCTTCTCCAAGTTCTCTTCCACTGCCATGAAATGGAAGGCCTGTCCTCTGCCTTTGGGGCAATCTCATCCTCTCCAAGTACTTGGGTGGGACCATTCTCCTGGACCAAGTCTTCTTGACTTGAGATGTTAGCTTCCATAAGTCTGCCTCTGAAGTTATTTTACCTTTATATTGTCCCTTTTCTGAGACCTGAGTACAGAATGGTAGCAGCTTTGTTTATACAGATTCCACAGCAGTCTTGTTGGCTTTCTATGTAGCAAGCAAGGATCATGCCCATCAGACAGCAGGCATTTCCACAAAAATCTTTCCTAAATAACTCCATCTCCAATACTGGCTTTCTCTGAAATGGCTGTCTGGTTACACATTTGGCCAAATCCTCATGTGAGGCACCATTATCTGGGGTCTTACTTCCTGAAAGCTCATAATTTTTCAGAACATCAATTTCTGGTTTCTTTGTAAACAAGAGTTCAGTTCTTAGCTTATCTCTCTCTTGTTGCATTTCACTATGAGCTGCAAGGAGAAAACAGGCTGCACTTTCCACATTTAATTTGGAAATCACTTCTGTTAAATATTCAAGTTCATGTCTTTTAAAATCTGCCTTCCAGCCAAAGCCACTAGTCTATTTTGCCATATTATCTGCCATTTTAAACATGGATCACCTTCCTTTCAATTTGCAATAACACATTCCTCATTTCTATCTAGTCTCTCATCAGAAGCATACTGAGAGTCCTCATTTCTATCATCATTCTCTTCAAAGCATCTTAGGCCTTCTCTATTAAGCTTCTCACAGCTCTTCCAGAATCTTCCCCTTAGCCATTTAAAAAGCTATTGCAACATATTTGGTATTTGCAATCTGCAGCAGGACCCCACTTCTCCAGTGCCAAAATCTGTTCCAGTTTGTTAGCTGCTGGAATGCACTATACCAGATGTGGAATGGATTTTAAAAGGGAGAAATTGTTAAGTTGCAAGTTTACAGTTCTAAAGCCATGGAAATGTACAAATAGAAGCAAGTCTTTAAAAATGTCAAAATTAAGGCACCAGCAAGGGATTAACGTCACTCAAGAAAGGCTGATGGAGTTCAGAGTTACTCTCTCAACTGGAAAAACATATGGCAATCACGCCAACATCTGCTTTCTCTCCAGGCTTCTTGTTTCATGAAGCTCCCCTGGGGGCACTTTCCCTCTGCACTGCCAAAGGTCTCTGGCTGCATGGGTTCTGTTGCTTTTTCCAAAATGTTTTTCTCTTAAAGGACTCCAGTAAGCAACCCCACCTTGAATGGGTAGAGACATATTCATAAAATCCATATAATGAAATGTTACCACCCACAATCAGGTGGGTCATATTTCCATGGGAACAATAAAAAGTTCCCAGTTAGCAGTATTGAATGAGGACAAAAGAAATGACATTTCTGGGGTCCACCACAGATACAAACCAGCATAATATGTAACCAGCTTAACTAAAAACAATATAGTTTCTTCCACAATTTCTAACCACAGAGATATGGATTGAAAATCAACATTCCTTTCAGTTTTACACAATGGTAAAACTGCATATTACTTTCGAACCAATAACTCTCAAACTTTTTTTGATAGTCTCTTTAAGATATATGTTCCTCAAACTGTAGAGGATGGGATTTAGAATGGACAACACAATATCTAAAAGACAGACACTATCACATCACAGTAAAAAGTGTAACTGGAACTTAGCCTCACATACATGAAGAGGATTGCCCCATGGTAAATTGACACTTTAGTTAGTTAAGATCCACAGGTGGAAAATAGTTTTTGCCTACCTTCAGTAGAATGCATCTTCTGAATGGCCAAAAGAATGAAAGCATAGGAGAACTTGCCTATCACTTCAGTAATTATTTTAATAGAGCCCACAAAATAGAAGAGTAGAATCTGTTGTGATATGAGTGTCAAATGAGAAATATTGAGGTAGGTAACAAAAAGATATATATGTGTAATGCAGCCAAGAAATGAAATGGCTAAATTCATCACAATTCCATTATATATTTATAGGTGCTCAAGGCCATAACCACTAAAATTGAGTCTTCCCAAATATATTGCCACGTTCTTTTGTTGGAAGGACATAATGATACGATGGACAGTAATAAGATAAGTAATGATAATGACATTGGGCCCAAATGGATGCATATTTCTGTATAAAATAAATGAAGTAAAGTTCATTCAAATTCGGTTAAATGGGTCATGTAAAACAAACGGAAAAAGTCCTGACCATTAAACCTGAGAAACCCTGAACTTCATTGGCATTTCTTGAGTGAAGTTTATTTTCCAGTGAATTTAATGTTAAATTTTCTATCTCTTTTCATATTAAACCATATTAAAATTCACAAGATGAAAAAATATTGGGATTTTTACATCCAGAAATGTTAAAATCGAAAGTATACTCCTCAGTGCTACTCTTAAATTTGCTATAATGTCCATGAAATGCTTTTCTTTAATATTCATAAACATAGAATGGGAATAATCACATTTCACATATAAGATTATATCAAATTCAAATGAAATTAATGCAAAGTTATTTAATTTAAAATGTTTCCAGGTGAGTTAAATATAGTGATTTTTGATGTATACTTCAACTTGTCTCATTGGGCTTTCTTTTCACATCAATCTATTTTGTGCTGTTTTATGGTAATTCTGGTAGTTAGGTTTAGGTGTCCACCTAGCAAGGTGAGGGTGCCTAGTTTTTTTCCTGTGGACATTGGCTAATAGTATGTGAACCTCATCTGTTGCTTATTACATCTGCAGTTGGCTAGGAGGCATGATGCTGCAATGAATGATGTTTGATTTAGCTGGCTGGTGCTTAAATGACAGAGCTCAATGTAGCACAGCCCAAGCAGCTCAGCATACCTCATCTCAGCACTCTCAGCTCAGCCCAGGCCTTTGGAGATGCAGAAAGAAATCACTGTGGGGAAAATTGTTGGAACAGAGAGGCCTGGAGAGAAGGCAAGCAGAGATCACCCTGTGTCTTCCCATGTAAGAAAGAACCTCAGTTGAAAGTTAGCTGCCTTTCCTCTGAAAACTAATTAAATAAATCCCCTTTTATTAAAAGGCAGTCTGTCTCTGGTGTGTTGCATTATGGAAGCTAGTAAGCTAGAACAGCAATGATCACATTCCTGTAGTCCTTTGGGAACAGTGATGAACAGAGCAGCAGAAGATATTCTGGAAGTAGATGCAGATTGTGTGTCACCAAAAGCAGTCCTTCTGTGCAGGGCTTGAAGAGGTGAGGCTGTCACTCTATCAAGGCCTTAGGAGAAAATATCAATTTATAGATAACTTTCTGACCTTGAAATCTAATGCAGTCTGTCTTGCCATGTTTCAAAATTGACAATTATTTTTCTGCCAATTTCTTGCTATTGAAATGGAAATATTCACCCAATGGGAATTTAATGTCTCAGAGTTTTGAGGCTGGGAGAAGCCCAAATTAAGTCATTAGCAAGGTAATTCTTCCTTACCTCTTGCATTCTGGAGGTGGCTGCTGGTGGTCTTAGATTTTTGATTTTTCTGTTACATGGACTATGTATATGGCTATGTCTTCTCCTTCCTCAACTGGGTTATTCTGACTTTTACCTTCATCTGTCACTCCTTATATATCTGAGTTTCATTCTGCTTATTAAGGAACTCCAGAAATCGATTAAAATACAAGTGTGTTTTAGACATCCTTACTTTACATCAAATAACTTCTACAAAATGTCTTATTTAAAATGGATTCACATAATAAAATACAAAAGAAAAACAAACCAAAACAAAAAACTAAAATGTATTGACATTTATAAAAATGTACATTTTAATGCATAATGCAGTCATTAACAGAGGTATATTGCTTCAGTTTTATTATTTTGTATTTAACGCTTTTCAGTTAATCATTGCATATGGTGAGAAATTAGGGTACACAGTCATTAAGTTTAATCTAGATATCCAGATTTCCGAATGCCATTTGTTAAATAACTATTTTTCTCAATTGAGTGGATTTGGCATCTTTTTCAAAACCAGTTGACCACTGATATGAGGTTTGATTTTTGAACTCCTAATTCAATTCTGTTAGTCTATATATATGCTCATGTGTCATATATTGATATTTTGATTACTGTAGCTTTGTAATAACTTTTAACATCAGAAATTGTTATTCCTCCATTATCCTTTTTTAAAGAAGGTTTTGCTTATTGAGGTCCTTATATAACTTCATTATCAGTTTGATGATTGGTTTTTCCATTTCCTCAAAGAATGTTATTGGAATTTTGAGTGAGATTTGACTGAATCTGCAAATTGCTTTGGGTAGAATTGACATCTTGACAATATTTAATCTTCCAACCCATGAACATGGAATGTCCTCCCATTTACTTAGGTTTTCTCTAATTCATTTCAGCAATATCTTGCATTTTCTGTGTTCTTTGCACCATTGGTTAAATTCAAGCTTGGGCACTTGATTTATTTAGTTGCTATTTTTTTATTTCCACTTAAGAATGTTTATTATCAGTATATAGAAACTGGACTAGATTGCTGATGTTGTATCCTGAGGTATTGCTAAATTAGTTTGTTATCTCCAATCAATAGCAGATTTGTTGTGTGCTTTTCCAAATTTTTTATTTCTTCCTTCCCAATTTGGATGTCTTTTATTTCCTTTTTATATTGGTTGGAAACTATTATGTATGCCAGAAAAGTCATGTTGGAAAAGTCATCCAATTTTGTTGGATCTGATCTATTTTGGGGTGGGACCATATGATTAGATTGTTCCCAGGGAGATATGACACTGACCATTCAAAGTGGGTTTTTCTGGACTCCTTAAGAGTGACATTTTGGAGAAGGCACAGATGCTCAGAAAAGCAAATGCCCTGGGAAATGTTAAATTAAGAGGTGAAATCCTCAGTTTCCCCCAGAAAAACTATGAAGGGACCCTGGAATCAGAAACTGAAAACAAGGAACTGGGAGCAAGGACTATCAGAAACCAGGCATGTGCATTCCCAGCTAACAGAGGGGTTCCAGATGCTGACAATGTTTCTTCAGCATAAAGGTATTATCTGTTGATGCCTTAATTCAGAATTTCCATAACCTTAGAATTGTAGATTTGTAACCCAATAAATCCCCTCTTGTAAAGGCCAATCTGGTATATTTCATTCTGGCAGCTTTAGAAAACTGAAACACTTTACCTGCCTATTTATTCTGGTTAGAACCTCTAGTATAGTGTTGAATATCAGTGGTGACAGTAGACATCGTCTTGTTCTTGATCTTAGAGGGAACGTTTTCATCTTCTCTATGTGAAGTTAACTGCAGGTTTTTCAAAATGATCTTTATCATTTTGAGATAGGTTCCTACTATTCCTAGTTTTCTGAGTGTTTTTTTCAAGAAGGGTTGCATGACTTTGCAAAATGAATTTTCTGTATGTGTTCAAATCATGTGGATTTTTTTCATTCTAAGCATATCAGGGATAAATCCATCTTGATTTTGTTGAATAATTCTTTTTAAGTGCTGTTGGATTCTCTTTATAGTATGTTGTGGAGGATTTTTGCACCTATATTAATGAGGGATACTGGTGCATACATTTTCTGTGAAATCCTTATCTGGATTTTGTATTACAGGGACCCTAACCACTTGGAATGAGTTAGAAAATGTTGTGTGTGCATCAATTTTGGGGGAGGAATTTCAGCAGGATTGGTGTTTTGTAATGTTTGATATAATTCACCAGTGAAATTATCTGTCCTGGCTTTTTTTTTTTTTTGCTGGAGGTTCTGATTACTGATTTCATTGTAATTGGTCTTTTAAGATGTCTTTCCTCTTGAGTCAGTGTCAGTGTAGGTAGTTTGTGTGTTTTTAAGTGCTTTAACATTGCGTCTAGTTTATCTAATTTTATTTGCAGTACTGCTGTTCCTGATGTTCTCTTTGACTTCTTATTTCTGTGGGTTTATTTAATTCACCTCTTTTCATTTCTGATTTACTTGCCTCCTGACTCAAGTTTTCTTTGTCAGTCTAGCTTAAGTGTCATTAATTTTATTAATCTTTCAAAGAAACAACTTTCAGTTTTTTGATATACTTTATTGTTTCTTTATTCTCAATTTCATTTATCTCCATGATAATCTTTGTTATTTTCCATTCTTTGTTGTTCTGTTTCTATTTCCACAAGTTGTGAGAGGTTTCTTTTGCATTTGCACCTATGAATTTCTCTCACTGCTGCCTCTTTGCTGCATCCTATAAGTTTTGTTACATTTAATTTTTGCTCATTTACTTCATGATACTCCCTAATCACCTTTGTGATTTATTCTTTGACATGTGGGTTGAGAGTGTTGTTGAATTTCCTCATATTTGTGAAATTTCCAGTTATCATTCAATTATTGATTTCTAGCTTCTTTCCAGGGCAGTCAAAGAAGATACACTGAATGATTTCAAACTGTTTAAATTTATCAGCACTTGTTTTGTAACTCACCATATGGTCTAACCTGGAGAATGACCTGGTTGCACTAGAGAGTAATGTGCATTTAGTGTCATTGGGTCAACAGTCTATAAGCTCTAATCAGTTCATAGTGTCTTTTAGGTCTTCTGTTTTCTAATCAATCTTCTGTCTAGATGTAGTATACATTATTGTATATAGTAATCTGATTTCTCCTATTACTGTAGAACATGTATTTATCCCTTCACTTATGTCAATGTTACCTTCATGTTTTGTGAGGCTCAGCTCTTTAGATAGATATTTATTTAAATTGGTATGTATTTTTGTTGAATTGTACTCTCTATTAGCAAATGGTGTGTTTCTTTGTCCCTTGTTTCTACCATTTTAAGTCACTTCTCATTCCCTGCTGCATATCTTTCAGATATTTTTGTTCTGGTTACCATGGGGCTTAAACACAAGTTCTTAAATCTATAGCAATCACTTATGATTTGACAACAATTTGACTTCAATATATACACAAACATACTTCCTGTCCTCATCCAATCCCCCATCTATAGAAATTATATCATTTCACATTATATGCTGTAAAACATACATTAATCTTTACTTTTGTATGAGGGGAGGATATGATTAAAGCATTTATAAGCTTGCTCTGTTTTGCAGGTTCTCAAGCAGTGGTCAACCACTGTACCTGTCTGCCTATTTGTTTGTTAAGCTGAAAACAGCATTGGATGTTGGTCTGCTTTGCCTATTGGTGCCATTTGCATATGTGCCTGCTTTGCATTTGTTTATCTGGAACTTATCCTCCTACTCATGAGAAAATTCCTGCTTTGTTCTTAAAATTAAAGATACCTCCTCAAGGCAAAAAGGAACCCCCCCACAGGGTTTAATGCATAGCTTAACTCCTAACAGCCCCTTTACTCTATAAATAGCTAGCAGAAAATAAACTTGGGGATCTGGTTCTCTCTTTGGTCAGGGACTTCCTTGGTTTTTGAGTTTGTGTCAAGGATTTTTAATACTCACACTGATTTTTGTTGGGGGGACAAAGAATACCTTCCATAGGTGGTGTTGCCCATATTTATACATTTTATTTTACAACTTTAACAACTAAAAGTGAAGTTACATACAGAAAACACAATACAAAAGTAATGGGGTTTAACAAAAGTCTTTAATACTTTATTCCTCTTCAATCTACTGTGTAATATCCTTTCCTTTTGGTGTGAAAATTCTCTTTGACATTACTTGTATATCAAGTTGAATGGTATTAAAATCCTCCAGCTTTTCTTTACCTGGGCTTATCTTATTCTCCCATTAATTTTTTTTGCATGTATCAGCATGGCAGGCAAGAATTCTGTCACTGCACCATTGTCACACCACCCACTCCCAGGTATTTTTAAGACATTCTAATTAGATGTAAAACTCTTGATAGACAATTCTTTTATTTTGAGCATGTAAACTATTTTGTCTCAGTGACCTTTTTATCTCAACTGTTTCTGCTGAGAACCCTGCACTTCATTTTGTAAAACATGTTGCTCTCTTGTTGAATCTTTCAGAACAACTCTCCTTATCCTCTGAATTTGACAGGTTGACATCAGTGCATCTGGGCATTTTTCTCTACATGTTATCCAGTGTTGTGTTGTTGGGCTTGTTGAATGTGTACATTCATGTCTTCATTAAATTTGGGAAGCTTTCTGCCATATGTCTTTAAATATTCCTTCTGATCCATTCTCTCTTTCTTTTTCTGAGACTCCTATTAGACATATATTAGCATGCTTGATGATGTACCACAGGTCTCTTAGGCACTGTTTATTTTTTAGTGTTTTTACTTTATGTCTTCAGATTTTATCATCTCATGTGTTTTATCTTATAGTTCACTGATTCTTTATTATAATGTTGCAGGCCAGCCCTGTTTATTAAAGCCATTTCTTGTTGCAGCAGGCAGGCCCTTGTTTACTTGGGTCCTTCCTGTTTGAAAAATCTCCCAGACCCCAAGGATGGTCAATAGGCAAGATAAGAGAAGTCCCTGTGAAGCCCCCTCCCCTCAACCACTCATGTGCTTCTGTAAACCCAGAATTGCACCTTTCCTGATTTAAACCAGCCAATCATTTGCCTTGTCCTTAACCTGTCATCCTGTCTATAATCTTTTGTTCGGAGCTCAGACTTTCAGAGGCTACTCAGCTGAGCCCTATGGCCATAGACAATAAAACCTATTTCCTGAAACTTCAGAGCCTTGACCCTGGTTTGTTCTGTTTCCACATAATGTTCTGTGTGGCTTGCAGCTTTGTCCCTGTTTCACACAACATTTCTAGGGGCTTGTCTGGGATCAAGAGACTGTTGACATTTTCACTTTCCTTGCCTGCAGCAGTGGCATTGCCCAGACTAGAGATCTGACAGAATCCAGTGATGGTAATGGGGCTTTTCCCTGTCTCTCAGATTCCTGACCTTCCCAGGTGGGGTGCCTGCCACTGCTAGAGTGGTGACAGATCCAGGACAGTTTCTGGAACCAGGTTTTGGGGAGCACCATGCATCTGACTGGTAAGCACACAGGTACATCAGTTTCAGCCCACTCATAAAAGGCTAGAGGAGCCTGAGTGGAAGGAGAACCTGATCACCTACCAGAAACTCTCTGAGTACTGGTCTCCAGCTGGAGGACCAGGGGAAATGAAAGTCTTCAGGTCCACTTTTGGGAAGGGCAGTGTGGAAGGGGTTTGGAGTTTGTGTACTTGATTGTATGAATAGAAAAATCCTGGGCCAGAGAAGCCATACACCAGGCCATGAGTAATTTTGGATTCTGTGAGTTTGTGGTGATCTTCATACAGCTCATGCTGGGTAACCCTGAAAGGGGGACTGGCTAGAGGTTTATACTGGACAACTAAAGCCAAGAGGTGCCCAATGTCTCTGCTAGGGGAGTGGCCAGACAGAATGAAGTGACAGTTTATTCAAAATGCTTTATTGTTTGTCTGTAAGCCCTCTTTCTAATCATTGGCACCACCAATATGAAAGGGGAAGTCAGTAAGACATCATTGCAGAGCATGATGTTTAACTTTGAGAAAGCTTTTGCTAATGACTGGGAAGTCAATCTAACCCCTGGCCTACTTAGGAAACTGTGTGAATTAAAATGGACCACCTTTGGGGAATATAAAAAGAAATTATCTTGTATTATGACCGATCATTACTCTGTGTTAAATTTAAATTTTCACATTTCAGAGTAAGAGGAGAACATCTGTGTAGAGGTTTTAAAATTTATTTCATTAAGATAGTCTGTTCTGTACAACTGATGTTGTCATTGCATAACCCTGGTAAAGAACAGTTAAATGTGCACTCTAGCTGGGAGGATTGGCTATCGTCCCTGAAAGTGGTGCACCTTAATAAAAATATCTAGGTCCCAGGAAGCTCCTCTTGGCCCCTAGCCAGTTCCCAGAGGGCAAAACTGGGCCAGTCACATAAGCTAATTGGAATTTGGCCACTATGATGTGAAGATATCATTAAAAAGGAAAGGAACAAAACAGCATGCAAGCCATTGTGATTAAATAACCACAAATATCATGCTGCCTTTCATGCAACAAAATTGGCATAGCAAGCAGAGTTCGCATTTCAGCATGGCTTCAAAATGGTAAAGGTCAGTAAGACAAGCTTTAGAAAATTTGTGCAGAAAATATGGACTTTGTTCTTCTCAATATTGTAATGATTTACTATGACCTCTCTTGATAAATTTGAAGTCACCAGTTTCTTATCCTTTTTGTATGCAGAATGTTTTGGATTTAAATGTTTTGTCTCCATGGGTTGTACTTTCTAATGCCATAAGACATTTTGGAATTTTAAAAAATTTATTTATTAATTAAGAAGAATTAACAAATGAAATAAAAATTAACAGATAATCAGTAATTCACAATATCATCACTTAGTTGCACATTCATCATTCCTTAGAACATTTGCATCCATTCAGAAAAAGAAATAAAAAGACAATAGAAAAAGAAATAAAATGAAAACAGAAAAAAAAGATTATACCTACCATACCCCTTACCCCTCGCTTTCACTGATCACTAGTATTTCAAACTAAATTTATTTTAACATTTGTTCCCCCCATTATTTGTTTTTATTCCATATACTCTACTCATCTGTTGACAAGGTAGATAAAAGGAGCATCAGACACAAGGTTTTCACAATCACACAGTCACATTGTGAAAGCTATATCATTATTCAATCATCTTCAAGAAACGTGGCTACTGAAAATTTTGGAATTTTTAAGTCAGTAGCCCCTCTTTAAAATTTATTTGAAATAGATTAATAGTGAGCCATAAGCTTTAGATATAGATTAGGAGATAATGTCATTTTCTAAAAAGTCCTCTAAGCACAAAGTAAAGAACTAAGAAATCCCAGGATATGATGATTTACCTTACTTCTCACATACACAGGAATGGGCAAAATGCACAGGGCCCTGTAAAGATTGGGGGAATAAAATTTATCAGGGAAAGCCTATTCAGGTTACTCTATGTCTAGAAAACATTCCACTAAAAAAAAGGAAAAGAAATAATTGGAGTGTGTAAACGAGAATGGGATTTGTCAATGAAATATAGAAATATGTGTGAACAGAAAGATCGAGGAATCTCTGAAATAATGAATTATGAAAAGGAACTGGGAGAATTACAGGAAAAACTGTCCATGCTGCTGAATCACAATTTTGTTTTGGAAAATCAAATTTGTAAATATCAGTCAGTAGTTAAAAGGGCCATAGTCCATGTGGCCCAATATAAATATAAAAATAGACAAGGTAATGTAAACAAAGGGAAAGTATGTATGTGTGGTATCAGCCATTGTCACTTTTGATTGGGACCCTGATAAGTGTGTTGGTGATGTGTGGTATGAAGCAGATAATAAAAAAGATTGGAATATTATAGATAAGAAACTATGTCAGAAAGAAAAGAGTAAATATCCTCCAAAAATAGGAGCTGGCCCAGTACAAAGAAAAAAGGGGTAAACAAGGCAATAAGGTTACTTTCAAAACCACTATAAAAGAACAAAAACTAACAGACATTCTTAGGCACTTTACTTAGAAAATTGATGAACCATTAATAACTTGGATGGTCAAAATTGTTGATGCAGGGGCTTGAGGAGTGGTGCAGAACTATGCTGATTGCATAAAACTTGTAGGAATTAGCATCAACCCCTTTATACAAACTGCTTTTAAGGAGTTTAGTCAACAGACAGGAAAAAATTCTAACTTGCTGGCATTGGCTGCACAAAGGTGCAATAAGCAATGCCCTGAAGACACTATGTGACCATGAAATAATTGTCCCTGGTCTGCTTTGTAAGATGCTATGCAGAAATTAAAAAAAGAAGCTATGAAGTCAGCAATTGTATTGGGAGAGGCCAACACATTCCACCTCTTCCCTGTCAATGCTTCACAGAGAAATGCTATCACTAAGGCAGCACATCCAGCATACAAACACTTAATAATGACTTTATTATTAGGAAAAACAGGCAACCCACTTAACAGTGTCTTAAATAAAATGACAGAGCTGGGAAACATGGGAAACTGAAATACAGGGAAAATAAAGGCCTAAAGATATAATGGGAAAACTTTCCCCAACACCAGTAATGGAATATCCCACAGAGACATGTTCCAAGCCCTGTGGAAGTTGGGGTCAACCAAAAAAGTATTAATGTTTTGTCAAGTAATGAGATAAAGACAATGTATGAAGAAAATAGAAACCAAGTTATAATCCTAAAGTGAATAGTGCTCCTACTCCTGGCAAGGTAAAAAACCTGCATCTAGCACCCCTGGCACCTCTGTACCCTCATCTAGTCCCTTCCAGACAAAGGGATTAGGACAAACCCCATTATCTTTGACTCCAAATTTGTGGCTCCCATTTGTTTTGATGTTTCATATTTTTTAATTGGGGAAGCTGTTTAATATTGAGAAACTCCTTGCTTGTAAGTTTTATCCTAACTGCCTTTTGGAAAAGTCTTAACATGTGCCATTAATTCTTATTAAAAATTGTATACTAATCTTTCAAATATGTATTAACTAAAGCATTTTAAGTATTTAACATTATCCTGACAAATTTGATTTTGATAGTAATTGTATATGGTGAAATGTTTGCTTGAAGTAATTTCTTAAGTATGAAGGATATAAAGAACGTGTTTTTACCAAAACAAAAAAGAGAGTAGTTTTGTCCTAAGGTAAAATAAATGGATGTTACAGAATAAGGAAAATGTAAGACAAAGCCTGGACAAATATAGTAAGTTGCAAAGGTTTGTGGAGAAGGAAATTATGGTCAATGTTAGGAAAAGTCTTAGGTGAACTAAAAGGGAAGGTGTTGAAAGTAGTACCCAAACTCTTTAGAATCTACCCTCCCTTACATGAGTTTGAGCCAGGAAACTTGGTTTTGGTAAGAGACTGGAAAATAAATGCCCCCTCCAGCTTTAATGGAGAGGTCCTTACCATGTTGTTTTAGTAACCTCAACAGCTATCAGAGTCACAAAGGTCATGTCATGAATTCACTACTCTTGGGTCAAGAGGACCACCACAGACAACTCCTGGGAGTACACCCCTCATCCTGAACATCTGATGTGCATCATTCTCCAGAAGCCATTGTGCCTTCCTCCATTGCAGCCAAGATCAGCTGATCAGTCCACAACTGAGATCTAAGTGACCATTGTTGCCCTGCTTTAGCTCACCAGAAGCAGCTAGTCAACACATGGCCAAAGCCAAAGGAGACCTCCAAGCCCTGCCTCAGCCACCCCAGAAGCTGACTGATCTATGCATGGTTGAAGATTGAGAAATCAACCTATGGACATCCACCATGCTGGGTCTGTGAACTAATTGTCTTTTCTTGCCCTTTGAATTTGTTTTAGCCCTCCTAGAAATAGGTCACCTGTGTTCTTTCTGAAAACCAACTTTATTCTAATTTAGTGGAATCCCTCTTAACCAGGTAACTTCCCCCTTTCTAGCCTCTCCTCAGAGTGTGTGGCTCCATTCCTTCCCTGAAGCTAAGTGTACATTCATGTGATGGCACTCCCCATAGCCAGCACCATGTGCTTCACTCCTCTGTTTCTCCTCAGCATAGTCATAAGTCCTTCCAAGGTGAATTATGCCTGCCAGGCATGCCTCAAGACCACCTATGTTGGGAAAAATGTTTAAACTATAAACAATATTCATGCCAGGGCAGTTCTTAGACCTATATTATTCTGTATGCACCCTAAATGAAGGTCCTCCAGTATGCTATAATTCCCCATGCCAGGTTTAGTAAAGATATTTTGCTACTCTAGGGTGGCAAAGCCTATAAGCCCTAGAAAAGGAAACAGTTCCCAAGTTCACCTGACCTTCAGCACATGAACAGTTTTACCCCTCCCCACTGAATCCAATGCCCATCCCGGTGCAGTCCTCCTGGTATTGCAGTGCACATGAGATTGGGGGGAGCTCTTGGCTGTGCTGAGGCAGAGGCCTCCTGGAAGCTGGTGCAATGCAATTTGTCTCTTGCCCAAAGCTATGAGCTGGACCTTCAGTGGAGGAAAAAAAACACCTGGGTTCCCTAAAACATATGGCCAGAGCCAGGGCCCCAACAGCAGGTAAGGAAATCCCAAGCAGTGCTGGGTGTGGATACCAGGGTGCATAGGCTGTCAAGGAAATAGATCAGAACCTTTTGGGGGGCGTTGCCCCTTCCTCACTTGCACACCTCACATCACCTGCTTGGCCTTGGAGGATGGCTGGTTAGCCAAAGATGGGTAAGATTTCTCAGGGAAGGAATAACCTTAGACAGGTGTGGTTTCAAAGGAGCCATTAGGAGAAAACTTGGTGCCAACAGAGGTGGGGCACAAACCCCAATTCCCCCTCCCAACTTTGCAGGGGCCTAATCCCTGCATGGCTACCCTGTTTCCCATGCCCAGCTCAAATTGGGATATAACAACACTTGCAACAAGAAAAAGATGAAATACAGGTGATGCTATAACCCCTTCTTCTAAGTTGGTGTAAGGATCAAAGGGGCAAAATGTAGCAAGCAGGCCCCTTGCAGTAGGTGGGCTCCTCACCTCCTCTTTAAAAATTCCCCAAGTTCCTCTGAGCCATCAAAACTATAGATAGACAGGATGCTTGCCCCGAGAATGGGTAAAACTGCACATAGGCAAGATGAGACAAATTCCTGTAAAGAAACCCCTCACCTAACCACTCATCTGCTTCTATAAATCCAGCTTTACACCCTTCTCAATTTAAACAAGCCAATCATCTACCTTGTTTTTAATGTGTCATCCTGTCTATAAAAACTGATATTAATGTTTTGTTCAAGACTCTGACTTTCAGAGGCCCTTCTGCTGAGCCCCATGGCCATGAATGAATAAAAGCCTACTTCCTGAAACTTCAGAACCTCAGTCCCAGTTTGTTCTGTTTCATGCAACAGATCAAGAATATACTGGTGACTTGATGTACCCTTATCCCTAGACATTATATACAGATTTGATGTGGGTAAACCCAGTGTTACCCTGAAATAATAGGGCCTTTTGGAAAGAGCCTACAGAAACTAATTACACTGAGTTTTGTGCTGTAGTGGTTTGAGAGAGCACCAATGTATTGTAGAAAGTACATATTTGGTGAGATTATTTGAAGAACACAATTCTGATGGTTTCTAATAATAGCACCTTGTTAACTAAATAGTAATGCACATTAATGTAATGAGGTATCTTCATGACATGTTTTGTTGAATAATCTGTAAATTGGAGTATAAACAGTCAATATGATTTTTCACAATATTTAAAAATCACCTTACTTAGAGTAATATTTTATCAGGATTCAGTTTTGCATATAATTTGCTTAGATATATCTATGAAGTATAAGTTAGAACAAATTGAAATTCCCAGAGTGATTCATTGGATAGGAGAGCATCAAGTTTTTAGAGTGTGAGGGGAGTTAGGTAAAAAATTGGTATTTTGAAGGCAGACTTAGTTTTGCAAGCTCAGCAAAAATGACCACAAAAGATCACCATGATTTAATCTTTTCCACAGACCTCATCTCCTACCCCTTTAGAAGAGAGGGAATCTCCCACCCCCAATAGTGCTATCAGACAAAGGTGGTAAGTTTTCTGCTCTATGCACTCCAGTGACAATTTCCTGAGACACTGGGTTTTCAAAGCAAGAAAAAAGTTTATTACTAACTAGACATGAAGCAGGAGATCAAAAGGCCTATCATCCCCAAAATCCGCCTCGCCAAACTGCAGTAATTCTGATAGTATCATAGTATTAAATGATGGAAAGGTTTTAACACAATGAACATAATGGCCGCAAATTATATAATTAGAGATACTTTAATTATTGAACATGTGCAGATTAATGATATGCTTGGTCACAGATTACATATAAGAAAAGACAGTCTTAATATGATGATGGGTGTGATTTTTAATATTATAGTGAAGTATAGGCGACATAGCTTAAATTCTAAGCTACTGCACATATAAGGCAGTCCCATATTGGTTAGATAAAGCTTTGATATCAAGATAACTTTGGACTTGAGCTGTGTCAGTTTTCAGATGATCCACAACCTTTCATCAAAAGTAGGGGCTGTCTGCAGTGATTCCAAGACTCCAAAGTCAAAAACCAGATAAAATGGGCACAAGCAAGGGCCAGTCACCAGGTTTTTACAAGCACAAGGGAACAGGATAAATGCTATGCAATCATTAACAGAGAGCATTCTTCTGCTGGTATTACATCAAAGTAGGATGATTTTGTGGAAATGAAAGTGTCCCTGTTAAAAAAAATTTTTAAAAAGTGTCCCTGTAATCCATTTTCTTTATAATCACATTGCTTACATAGGTTCATGTTTTAAAAAAGACAATCCTTGTCCCAGTGAGCAAATTGTGTTGCTTTCAGCAAATATTTTTTCTGAATTCAGTAAATATTGAGAGCAACAAGGCAGCTGTGAGTCCAGTGCTTAGTCCTGTCTCTAATCACATCCTCTCTGCCCATATCAGTTTTACATATAGATTTTCAATTGTTTAAAGACCATAGTCTCAATTTTAAAACAATATGTTTAACAATAGCAATCTTATCCTTTTCCCTCCTTGTTAGGTGAAGAAACAATTGCAGAAGATGTTTCAGAAATTATCTCCAGACCCAAGCGCTAAATATTTAATGGGACTGGATCTACTTACAAGTCTCCTCCCCTTGATCTACTCATCTTAGATAATCGTGTGTTTGTGTATGTGTGTGCATATTCCCATACACATACAGTGGATTTTCCAGGGGAAAAATAAGTAGAAAATAAAAGAAATGATATATGTAATGTTGTACACTGATTAATGGCCCCATAACACTAATGATGCCTAACCTTAATCCTTGGAACCTGTGAATGTAATATAATGTAATATAACAAAGGAAAAGTCTTGCATGTTTGATTAAGTTAAGAATCTTGACATTAGGATCTTATCCTGGATTACACCAGTGAGCCCTAAATGCAATACAAGCATCCTTATAAATGGAGGCCACAGAGAGATTTGACTACACAGAAAAGAGAACATAATATGATGGCCACACAGAGAGATTTCAAGTTGTTATGCTATAGGCTATGAAGATGGGGGAAGGGAGTAAACACCAAGGAATGCTGCTACCAGGAGAAGCAAATGAGAGGGTCTAAAAATAAAAATTCTATTTGCTGGAAAATTCAAGGAAATGGATTGCCCCACAATGCCTCCAGAAGGAAAGTGTTCTTGCCAATGCACCTGTATCAGACCAGTGGAACAGATTTTTTACTTCTGACTTCCAGAACTATAATTGAATAAATTCTTATTGTTTCAGGTCAATAAGAATTTTGGTAAGAATAAGTGAAGATTTCTAAATAGCTTAATTATGTGAAAAAGTGCATATCTGCACAGTTGTCTGATCTAAAGTACTGTTTCCACATAACTGATTAACACAATATATTGTTTACAATTGTTTTTCAATAAATGTCAAAATTAAGTTTCCTCCTAACAAACTTCCCCATTAACCATCACTGATTTACTAAAAACTTACTTTGATTATGTATAAACACATTTTAATTACTTTCTTATTTGGGAAGAATTTTGCTTTCAAATTTTTTTTTGGTAAAGTTCACATGACATGTAATTTACTATTTTATATTGTAGAATTCAGTGGCATTGTGCATGTTCACAGTGTTGTACAACCATCCTCTATGTGTGGTTCCAAATTTTTTTTATCCCAAAATGTAGCCCTGTAACCATTAAGGAGTGACTCTCCAATCACTCTTCTTCCACCCCCTTAGAAACCCTAATCTGCTTTCTACATCTATGGATTTAGCTCTTCAGAATATTTCATATGAATGGAATAATCCAAAATGTGTCCTTTTCTCTCAGGATTCTTTTGCTTGTAGCTCTTTTGAACTTGCAGCATGTATCATTACTTCATTAGTTTATTTGACTGAATATTGCATAGTATGGATAAGCCACATTTGTTTTTCATTCATCCATTCACCACTGTCTAATTTAGAATATTTTCTTCTCTTCATAAAGAAACATTGGATACAACCACAATCTTTTAGAATGGCTAAAATCTGAAACACTGACAACATCAAATGTAGTGTGTGTATGGAGCAATGAGAATGCTTATTTATTGCTGGTGGGAAAGCAAATGTTACACTTTGGAAAACAATTTTGCAGCTTCTTGCACAGCTAAGCATAGCCTTACCAAGTGATCCAGCAATCCTTCTTCTCAGTATTTACCCAAATGAGCTAAAAACCTATGCTCAGAGAAGGGAGGAAATAGCCAAGTGGGAGGCATAGGCCTGAGCAGTGACAGCTTAGTCCCCAGACTCTCTCTGACCAGGCTATTTATTGGTGACTGGTCAGGCTACCCCTTTGGTGACCACCAGCTCCTGGTGCTGATGGGATGGGTAGCAATACAGAGTCAATGATCAAGGACGCAGCTTGCTTGGCCTTGTCTATCAGGGCATCAGCCTGATGGCAGTCCCCAGTTCATTCAAAGTCTTGTGTAAGGGGCTGCCCTGCACCCTTCCTACCTACTTCACTTATCATCACAGTTGTGCGTTTACTTTCTGAACTTCCCCATCAAGCTCTCTGATCCTAAATACCCACTTGCAGGTACACTTTCAGAGCCCTGACTAAATTCCCAGCATGATGATGGATCCTGAGGTGATCTACACTAAATGAAGATGCCAGCAACAAGTCCAGCAGTCTCATAAGATTTCCAGGTAGACATTGCTTCCTGGGAAGAAAGGCATCTTCCAGTGAAAAGAAAGATAAATTACATGATTCCAGACATATACTTTAAATTAAGACCTATGAAAATATTTAAGAAGCCATGGAAACTTCAAACAAAAGCAGGAAAAAGTTAAGGATGTGAAAAAAGGCACAGGATACACTAAAGAAACAGAGACTAATAAACTTTTTAGAAATTTTCTTTTATATGCACAACAAACTCAGGGACCAAATTTAAAAAAAGTGACAAATAACCTTCAGGAATTTTTTATTGTAAACAATACAATAAATGAGAATGAAGCTGGATATATGAAGGATATAATTGGTAAGTGTATATTTCTTCATCTACATGTGTAAACATCAATAACCAGAAACTCCAGTTTGAAAAACAATGGAAACTGAAAAAGAAGGGCATTCTCCAAATAGTAAGAAACATAAAATGCTGCAGGATTTCTGACAATGATGGGACTATAAGTAAGTAAACTCTTTTTCATTGTTCTTTTGTTCCAAAGACAATGTCAAGGTCTTGGACCAGAGAAACAGAAATGCAGCCATAGCACAAAGCATGACTGTTTAGTGAATCACATTTAAATATTCATGATAATGTAAGTGATTTTTATCTTTTTTATCTTTTAAGGGAGTACTTAGTTATGGTTATAAAGTAGAATGCTAATGTTATCAAATTTGGAAATGTTAAAAAAGTAGCTATGACAAATGGAGGTATTGAGAGGGATAGGAGAGAAAGGAAATACAATGATAATGTTGTCCTTATTGAGTAGGAAGACATACTGTGTATTGGTGAAGGAAAAGAATATGGGTTTTATCACTTAAAGGGTAGCCTTTTATCACATAAATGGTAGAGTCTATTTATCTACTTAATCTTTGGTTTCTTAAATTGTAAAAGGAAGGTAAATATATTCACCTGGAAAGGTCAGTTTGAGATTTATAAATAAATCTGCCTATGGCTGTATATATTCACAATCAGCATTGCATACTATAACAGAATGCATATTAAGGTATGAATAAAACTTAAAAGACCAAAAAAAGGAAAAAAATGTTTTTTTCACATAGAAGCCTGGGCATTAATATTTGTAATAGCATTGAAAATGACTGTCAAATTATTAAATATAAAACTATATTAAAGAGGTAGACAGTAGGGGAGTACAGCATGAAGTCAACACAAAACATCTAAAACTGGACACTTCATTTCCATCTGAGATGGGATGTCTCAAAGAGAAAAAAAATTGAGTGCTTAAATAACATAAATGAGAGATTTTTAGTTTTTTGATGACTTTAGAGATAAATTATGTGTAGATCTAAGAAAATAAAACTGAGACAATTTTGGAGCCCATGAAATTTTAAAAGTTGTTTAAAAACTACACTTCAGACCTCACCTATTAGTAACACTAGTCATTAAAGTAATTTTATAAGTCATAAATACTCATTTTAAAGAAATTATTATATAACTTTTGGGGGAGAGGTGGGGCAGATGTGTATGTGTAATTGGGGAGAGTCAATCAAAATATAATATTAAAAAGTTCAAAAAACAGTATACACATGGTATTAAGAAAAGTAGAGGTAACTACATAAGAAGTAACTAAGAAAAACATGGTTTCTCTGGAGAAAAAATCATGGTTACATAAAGAGAAAGCATTGGAACTCTGTATTTCACTATCAGCCTAAAGGCATTATTTGATTTTTTGAAGTATTTATATGTATTTATTTCAGTAAAGTTAAAGTTAATATGAATAAATTTAATTTTTAAAGTTCCCCAAGTAATTAAAAGTATACACTACTGGTTAAGATCCACCAGAGAAGAATGTAACTGAATTTTTAAATCAGGCAGGCTTTTGTTAAGATACATACTACTTTTGTGGCCCTAGGTGAGTCCATTTATCTACTTAATCTTTGGTTTCTTAAATTGTAAAAGGAAGGTAAATATATTCACCTGGAAAGGTCAGTTTGAGATTTATAAATAAATCTGCCTATGGCTGTATATATTCACAATCAGCATTGCATATTACAACAGAATGCATTTTAAGATATGAATAAAACTTAAAAGACCAAAAAAAGGAAAAAAATGTTTTTTCACATAGAAGCCTGAGTACTAATATTTGTAATAGCATTGAAAATAATTGTTAAAAATTGGAAGCAACCAAATTATCTTTCAGTAGGTGAATGGATTTGCAGGATCACATGAAAATTATATGATTTACCATTTCAGGAATTGTTACCTGGTTCCTAAGCAACTGCACCACTTTACAATTTACCCAAAAATGTATGAGCATTCCAATTTCTCCACATTAGTGCCTACACTTGTTTTATGACTTTTTGATACCAGACATCCTAATGTTTGTGAAGTGGTATCACATTGTGATTTTGGTTTACATTTCCCTGATGAATAAAAATATGATGAATCTTTTCCAAGAAGTTATTATCAATTTATATGTATTCCTTAGAAAAAACATGTTTTCAGATCCTTTGTTCATCAATTCATTGGGTTGTTTTTCTTTTTGCATTATTGAGATGTATGTGTTCCTTAAATATTGTGATAAAAGTCACCTATCAGATATACAATTTTCAAATATTTTCTCCCATTCTTAATTTGTCTCTACATTTTCTTGGTGGTATCTGTGGAAGCACAAAGGTTGTTAATTTTGATGACCTGCATTTTTTTTTCATTCTTTGTTAGTCATTTGGGGTTATACCTAAGAATTCTATGTCAAATCCGAGGTCATGAAGATTTATTTACTCCTACATTCTCTTCTAAGAATTTCATATCTTTAGCTCTTTCATTTGTGTCTTAAACTATTTTTTTTCAGAATGAATATACTGGTAGGCAAACAGAAGCACATATATAAATCCTCAAACTGAAGGTACATTAATAAAAATGTGGCATTATAAGCAAAAAATATTATACAATACTTGCAGAATTTAATCTTTCAATTTAAGATTACAATTTGTGTAGCCAAGAAACATTATTTAAAATTGTAGTTCTATTTATCAAGTTTAAATAACCATCTACAGATTAACTTAGCAAACATTTTAAGGAAATTCATTGTCACATAAAAGTAGGGTATCATTACATTTCATTCATTTATACCATGAGTAACAGAGCACTTTTTAAAATGGAAACTGATTTCAAAGCACATAGTGAAACTGGGCTTTTCAAAACACAATCTGTTTCCATGAAATTATTTTAATTTTTATTGGCAAAAAATACCTAAAGCAATTTTGATTTAATACTCTGCTGCTTGAACTCACAATCTGTGAATCATGATCAATATATGTAATAACATGACATACTGTATGTTCTCCACACCATACATTTAGTAACTCAAAACAATACTTTTTCATTCTTTTCAGTTATAATTTTACAGAAATGTCTCCATTCAGGATTGATAAAATACAGAGAGCAGTTGTCACTGAAGTGTATTTTCTAGCAGTAATTCAATAATGTAGGAAATGTGTAATTTTTACTGCTTAAGAAACTACTGCCTCAATACTCCCATTTCTGCTTTCTGAGTTCAATATGACACAGTACAACATGCTCCATACTTAAATAAAAAAAAAAACATTTGCAGTACAATGATTCCCCACAGGCAATTCAGAGGGAAATTAAGATTTTTTTGCCCTTTTTCCTGCTTCTAACAGAATATCCTCAAGAACTCTAACATACAAAGTCTCCCTAGTTTCCTATACTTCACTGTAAAATGTAACACCACTTGTGTTGTCAAAAATAGTTTCCATTGAAAACTGGCCATGTTTTCTTCATAGGAAACATATGAAGAAAATAAGTATAGCTTATTAAAAATAAAAAATAAAGGAATAACATGCAATAAAAGACATCAGTGCCAATATAAAAAGACTGCTGGGCTTCTGGTCAGGATGAAAATGTATTTAGGAGGATGAATGCACAAAGTTAGAGTCAGAACTTACCACCCACCAAAAAAAGGAGACTGTACAATCTGGCAGTTTATCCACATTAAGGGTCATTTTGAAGGCAGCTTAGACAATTTAAAAGGGGAAGAAAGAGCATCACTGGGTTGGGGATGTGTGTGGCATGGAGAAGCCTAGCTGAATTTTGCACATTTATTTTTGTAATCTTTTCTGCTAATTATCCAAGATCATCATTCTCAAGTTCTGGCTTCCATCCAATACTAGCACTTATTTTTTTAATATTTTTATTATAAACATTCATATTCTGAACAGACATACAAACATTCTTGACATGGTAACAATCAATGGCTCACAATATCATCATATTGAATATGAATAGTTGTGTGTTCATTACCATTATCATTTTTTTTAACATTTGCATCTCCAGCAAAAGAAAGAAAAAAGAAAAAACTTGTATATGCTATACTCTGTACCACTCCCTTTCATTGACAGCTAGTATTTCAATCTACTCAATTTATTTTAAACTTTGTTCCCCCATCATTTATTTATTTATTTTTATCCATATTTTTTACTCATCTGTCCATAGTTTAGGTAAAAGGAGCATCAGACACAAGGTTTTCACAATCACACAGTCACATTTTGAAAGAGAATCATTTTCAGGAAACATGTCTACTGGAACACAGGTCTACAGTTTCAGGTACTGCCCTCTAGCCACTCTAATACACCATAAACTAAAAAGTGTATACCTATATAATACATAAGAATAACCTCCAGGATAATCTCTTGACTTTGTCTGCATTCTCTCAGCCACTGACACTTTATTTTCTCTCATTTTTCTCTTCCCCCTTACAGTTGAGACGGTTTTCTCAATCCCTTGATGCTGAATCCCAGCTCATTCTAAGATTTCTGTCCCACAATGCCATAACATTTTCTTTTTTTCATCTAAATTTGCTTTATGTAACTGGAAGGGATGTAAATTAATGAAGAAAAACAATACATATAACAATTTAACAGAACCTGTTATTCTAATTTCTTTCAAGTTTTCTATTTCATTTTTAAGTCTTTCCATTATGGGACTTATAAAGAAATTAAACAACATATGATACTACAGTCAAATGTCAAATCTTTAGAAAGTACTCATGATATACTGAATTTCTTTATAATGCAATTATGAAGAACCTTCCAAGATACTTGTGTTTTGTAGGTAGAAAAGTGTTAGGGTGAAATATACCACTCTATATAAGATAACAAGAAAAATTTCTGAGTTTTTAGGTTGAGACTGCTGCTCATTTTCCTAATGAATGATTGTTTTCAGCTGTAATATCACAGAGCTGAACAAATAAATCACCATTGAGAGTACATAAGGAAAAATGAACACATGCTAAAAGTATAAAACATTACTACTACATCTTATACTAGACCATATCAATTGAAAATGCTTCAAAAGCTTAGAGATTCAGAGCATTCTTACATTAGCTCCAAGAAAATGACAAAGGTGGAATTCCTTCTTTTTCAAGAGTACAACCATGAAGATGTGATTATACAAATTCTGCATTTGTGTGCAAAACATGAAATATATTGATCTTAATTTTCTCTGCCTATATATGACATTTTTCTGACAGTCAGCTAGCAGGACACAACATACCTTTCCAAGAAACAGAGATTGAGATGTGTTTTATGTAACTTCAGTAACCTCATACTACAGTGATGGGTGATGCAGTATCCTTTTGTATGGTTCAAGACAACAGGGAAGGATGGTACAAGAAAATGAATAAATCAAAAGTACTACCACTGAGGAACATTTTTTCTCTTCAGTTTCATCACATGACACTTCATTACATTAGCATGGTGGCATAATTTGAACTCATGAATCAGAAATCTTAACATTTAAAATTTACTTTGACTTTTAATTATCACCATATCTACAACCAAAATAATTAGATAAAACATATAGAAAAAAGTAATATTAAACCCCACTTTACTGCAATTGGTTTCTTGACACGTCATTTTTTATAAAAAAGGGATAGTGCATCTTAGTTTCCTGAGATGCTAGCAGAGTTCTGCATTTTCTAACTGCAAACAGAATATAGTACTTTAAACAGGTTATAAATAAACTGGTTTTCAAGCACAGAGCCAGCCCCAACTATAATAATACACTATTTACAAAGACATAAGGCAATGGATTTCATTTCCAATGAGAAAAAAAAAAGAACTGTGCAATCAAACTTAAAACTACTCTTTTGTTTTGTGCCAATGTTATAAAATGTAGCTTTTAATAAAACCTTGTGCCAAATGTCAGCCTTCGAAAACAATTAGGGTGGGGGGAGAGAGGGGAGGAGAGGGAGAAGAATTATTTCATTTAGGGAAAATACCCACTGTCTTTTTCCTAATTAAATCTTCAACACATACAATTTAAACATATATAGATGCTGTAACACTTTACACAATTCCTATGTACTGGAGCAATAACGAGATCTAAATACGATTACATATTTTAAACACTGGGTCAAGGTTTTATATAAAAATATAACCCTACTTTTCCTCCTAAATTTCTAAAATATCAAGTATTTTCCCTCAATATCTGCAGACATTCAGGAATTCTTAGGAAAACTTTGTGCATGATCGTAACTCCTAATTAATTCTTTGGGCTCAGTGACAAAAGAACAAAATCACAAAAACTGATACTTTATTTGAAGCGTCGGAGGAGAGACCCTCGTTCAATTAGTCTCATAGGACGAAAGCAGTGCTGTATCAACTGGCTCCATGCAGTAGGGTCACATGAAGGATCTCATCAACCAATCATCTATACAGCCCAGGTGATAGATGTGCATGCACGGCAGAAAATGAATTGGGTCCCCATAAACAAAGTTCATCATATGGGTCATACACTCTCGGATATTTTCTTCTGATCCATCTCTTCCAAGGTCATAAAGTCCTTTAGGTAGATAAGGCCTATTCTTTGAGCCTGGACTCAATCCTAATTTGAGTCCAGTCTGGCTAGGTGTTGGAGAATAGACTGGAACTGGAAGTTGTTCCTGATATGGCGGTGGAGTCTCCTGATCCACCTGTTCCCTCGCCAAAGCTAGCTTGGTCAGACTGAGACACCTGAAGCCGGGAGATGTCATCCGAGGTGGGGGACATGAGGCAGTACCCTTCTTCTGGGGCTCGTGTGTGTGATCTGGAAGAGGAAGAAAGCAGTGTGGGGTCGTTCGAACGCTCTGCAGTCAGCTTCGGTGGGTGAGGCGGGGTCAGGGGGATCCGGAGTCAGGCCCGGGTTCAGGCGGCGAATCCCCTGACTCCCGGCGCCGCCTAGGTGCAGTTCATTCCAGTCCCCGAGAGTGGAGGTTGAAGCCGGAGCCGAGGGCCTCACTAGATGCCTGCAGTGGTCTCCTGCGGGGCCGTGATGTGGGGTGGGGGCGGGGAGACGAGGCGCTTCCCTATCCCACCTCTCTGTGGGCCGGCGGTGGCATCAAGCTGCTGGACCTAATACAGATCAAGAGTGGAGGACGTGGCCGCCACAGCTGCCTCAGGTGCTGCCTCTGCTGGCTCTGGAGCTGCCTAAATGTTTTCAAAACAGTACAATCCCCGTACTATTACTATTGAAATGCTACCTGGTCATGGCATAAATTTAATGATGGTGAAAAGTAGCCTAAGAATGAGGCTTTAAATGTCAATACCATGTTGCAATTGTATTTGCGTTGTAAAATAAATCACAAATGAAATAAGGTGCCCTAGTTCCAATTTTTTTACTATGGAATGATCATGAATCTTTGAATAAGTGGAAATTCTTGTTAAAGATGTATATTACTGCTTTAAAAATAGACTAAACTATTTTAAGCATTCAGCCTTATTCTGACAAGTTTGGTTTTGATGGTAATGATATACTGTGTGTTATTTGCTTGAGGACAGTTTACAAAATCCCTTTGATAATTGGATTATGAAGGATATAATGGTTGTTATTACTAAAAGGGAAAAGAAAGTAATTTTGCCATAGATGACTGGTGGATACAGAATAAGGAAGAAGAAAATGTATGACAAAACCTGAATAGAGATAGAAGTTTGCAGAAGGTTCCTTGAAAATGAAATTTATTTCTTTGGCCAAACTTGGGTAAGATTTAAAGATTTTATCAATAATTAAAAAAAATCTCTAGTATCAAATAACATACTGATGCAGTGCTAAAATTTGATTTTCTCCATGTTAAAGTAACAAAGTTTTCTTGCATAATTTGTCTGTTTAGGTAAAAATCATAAAGGATTTTCATTTTAAGTAATCAGTGTAAAAAGCAGTTGTGTATTTTTATCAAAATAACTTCTTATATTTTATGTTGACTTTATCTTGTCCTTTTTTGGTTAAGAAAAGTTTATTTTTAAAAGAGTTTATTTAAATAAAGAACCAAATGTTTATTTCAAACTTGACAGCTATGTTGTAAAAATTTAGAGAGATTTTCTAACCAGTTGTTTCCTGATTTGTAAAATATTAGACAGCAATATAGTGCTGCTACTTATGGTTTTAGCTATTTTAAAGCTGTTCTATACCACTGAAGCATCCAAATTTTCTTGGCAGTTGTATTGTTTTACTCTAATCCTTCTCTGAAAGTGCTTGCAGTCTGCTATAGTTCAGTGCTTCATCTACAACAAAAAGTGAAATTTGAAAAGGAGCAAGGCCATATTGCAAAAAGAAATAAGCACCCAATTATGTCAATTTCATTTTATATTAGACCTTGCTAATGCTTTCTATTGTATTTCATTAAACCCAGTTGACCAGCATTTCCTTCATGTCAGAAAGACAACAGTACACATTTGATGTGTTGCTACAAGGTTATTACTGTTTGTTATTGTCATTTGCTCAAGATTTTAAAGTGTGGAAGCCACCAAAGAGGTCATTAAGTTGATGAGGCTATGCTAACCAGTAATTTTCTTGCAGAATTGGAAACACTGCTAAGGCAGTGGTGGTCCATCTCAAAAACTGGGAATGGACTGTAAATTGGGGCAAATTGCAAAGGATTGTTTACTCTGTCAAATTTTTTTGTTGGCCAGGTAAAGCCTAAATCTATCCCTTCTGCAGTAGTTGATAAAATCCAAAGTTACCCTACCTCTCACACTTTTATGGACCTAAGGACCTTTCTTGGCCTATTAGTTTATTGAAGGCCATTTACACCCCTCCTATCCCAAATCTTAAAATATATGTATACCCTGTTATGAAAGGGAGAGCATGGGAATGGAATATTATGCAACAGGATGCCTTTGAGAAAACTGAGAGAGCTGTCACAGAGATGCAAATTTTAAGGATGATGGACTCAAATGTGCCATGTCAATTAAATGAGAATGAGGCCATACTGACATTGGCTTTGAGTGGAGCTTGTGGCAAAGGCAAATGGCAAACAAATACCTCTTGGCCCTCAACTTTGGATGGGACTGAATTATGATATAGCCCCTGTTTTAGTTTGCTAACTGCCAGAATGCAATATACCAGAAAAGGAATGGCTTTTAAAAGGCAAATTCAATGAGTTGCTAGTTTACAGTTCTAAGGCTGAAAAAAATGTCCCAATTAAAACAAGTCTATAGAAATATCCAATCAAAGACATCCATCCAGGGAAAGATACCTTGGTTCAAGAAGGCCAATGACATTCAGGATTTCCCTCTTAAGTGAGAAGGCACATCATGAAAATAGTGAGGGCTTCTCTCTCAGCTGGAAGGGTACATGTCAAACATGGTGTCATCTGCTAGCTTTCTCTCCTGGCTTCCTATTTCATGAAGCTCCCTGGGAGGCATTTTCCTTCTTCATCTCCAAAGGTCACTGGCTGGTTGTCTCTGCTTCGTGGTGCTGCTCCCTTTGAATCTCTCATTCTCCAAAATGTTTCTTCATTTATAGGACTCCAATAAACCAATCAAGATCCACCCAAATGGGTGGAGAAATGTCATCCCCTAATCCAGTTTAACAACCACTCTTGACTAAATCACATCACCCAGGGAGATGATCTCATTACAGTTTCAAGCATACAGTATTGAATCAAGACTATTCTACCTTTATGAAATGGGATTTATATTAAAACATGGCTTTTCTTAGGGGGCATACTTTCTTTCAAACCAGCACACCAATCCAGAAATTTTGTGCAATACCACAACCAACAATATTGAGGCAGAAGGTGTAACAAAACTTCATAGTCTAGAGCCAATGCTGCATAAGGCTGCTGATGATTACACAGAAGGACAGGACACTATAGATACCAATTATCTATGGATAGCGGTGCAACAATATAGTTGCCATCATGAAACAGCACCTAAAAGAAGTTATTGATGCCTGCACTTCTGGCTCATTGTAATGATGAAGGCTGCTCCTTATCATCTTGGCCACAATGGTCACAAGAAGATTCCAGCCTTGTGGTGGCAGGTAGGTTGTATTGAATCTCCTTCCCTATCTGAAAGTGCAAAATATGCCTTTACAGTCAGGCTTTGATATGGCTGCTGGGTTGTTGCTGGCCTTCCTGGTGGGGAAGCTTAACTCAAGAGGAACAAAACATTGCTTACAGAAACTGAGTGCTTTTGTTGTGCTCCACACATATATGGAAAATGGTAGTAGGATTCCCTTCACTGCAAAGTTAACCTATACCTGCACCACTGAACATGTTGTCCTGTGGATGTTCCACATTCCCATCAATCCCTAGGCAGCAGGGCTAATTGAAGGAATGAACAGGTTTTAAAGGAACATTAAAATATGATAAGCAGTCTTTGCAGCAATGGATACAGTGGTTGTCTCAACTCAAGACCTCAGGCAGCTGTCCCTGCTCCTGTCAAGCTAGTAATGGTGGGACCTATGCAAGCCCAGTGACTACAGGTGAAAGAATAAACAATGTTACAACCACAATGAGGCAGTGAGAAAAGCATTCTCTTGCTTATACTATAAGCATGAGGAATTGGGGAAAATAAGTTCCTTGCCCATGCAGCTTCACTGGCTGGAAATTCTAAGCCCCTGGAGAATTGGAATTGCCCAAATTTTAAATATTAGACTTCAGTTTAAACATAAAATTTGAAAAGGTATCTATATTACCAACTCAGAACCCCCTATACCCCATGGAAGTATATGTGTGCTGGTTTGAAAGGTTGTATGTCCCTAGAAAACTCATGTTTTAATCTAAATCCCATTTCATAAAGGCAGAATAGCCCCTAATCAATACTGTATGTTTAAAACTGTAATCAGGTCATCTCCTTGGATGATGTGATTTAGTCAACAATGGTTGTTAAGCTGGATTAGGTGACGACACATCTCCACCCATTTGGGTGGGTCTTGATTGGTTTACTGGAGTCCTATAAAAGAGGAAAAATTTTGAAAAATGAGAGATTCAGAGAGAGCTGAGCAGAGAAGCATGGCCACAAAAAGCAGTGTTCACCAGCCAGCAACCTTTGGAGATGAAGAAGGAAAATGCTTCTCAGGGAGCTTCATGAAACAGGAAGCCAGGAGAAGAAACTTCATGAAACAGGAAGCCAGGAGAGGAAGCTTCATGAAACAGGAAGCCAGGATAGGAAGCTAGCAGATGATGCTGTGTTCACCATGTGCCTTACCAGATGAGAGAGAAATTCTGACCATCTTCACCATGTGCCTTTACAGATGAGAGAGAAACCTTGACTGTGTTCACCATGTGCCTTCTCACTTGAGAGAGAGATCTTGAACTTCATTGGCCTTCTTGAATCAAGGTATCTTTCCTTGGATGCCTTTGATTGGACATTTCTATAAACTTGTTTTAATTGGAACATTTTCTTGGCCTTAGAACTGTAAACTAGCAACTCATTGAGTTTCACTTTTTAAAAGCCATTCTGTTTCTGGTACATTGCATTCTGGCAGCTAGCAAGCTAGAACAGTATGCATGACTTTTCAGACACTCATGTCCAAATTAACCATAGATATGACTCCTGAAGCCTCCCATGTAAATGCAGGGTAAAAATGAGGATTTTGAAAACCCCTCATGGTACTCCCTCTCCAGGTACTCTTCTGTGTACTAAGCAAGAATATGGAATATATACTGTTAGTTCACCAACACCCACTCCTCATTTTTTTTGCCATAAACATCACTCAGTGTTTGGTATGCAGCGATTTACCATCATTGTGTGCTACAGGTCTCCCATGGAGGAGAAATTATGGAATGCAATGCTGATGTGGTAGAATATGTGCTGGTAGCAAGTCTGGAAAAATTTCTTCTCTTTCTCCTCCTCATCAAAGTTTTTATCTTCAAAATCTAACGTTTTCTTTTATAATCATACTGCTCATCCACTCAATGAATCAAAACTAGCTATATCTTTATTAAATGAAGAAACCATTTCACTAAGAGAAGTATATTTACAAAATATAGTGTCTCTAGATATCCTCACTACTGCTCACAGTGGCACTTGTGCTTTTATAAATATTCAATATTGTGTGCATATACATGATAATTCAAAAATGTCATGCACATTTTAAATCATATGTAAAACCACATAGGAAATATTAAACATTTTTCTGATGATCCTCTGTCAAAATGGTTTCTTCTTCTTACTTTGGCACCACTTACTAATAGGACAACTTCCTTTATGTCCTGGTCAATTCTTAGTCTGTTGCCTATTGTATTGTTTCTGTGGACTGTAGATGCAATGTCTGTATTATAGTCAGCACAGACTGCTGTGTGTGATGGAGTGTGATGGCCCAGGACCCAGGCATTTCCCTACAATTCTATGAAGCTAAACCACACAGCAGCCTGTGTAACCAAAGTCATTAAAGAAAATTAAAGCAGATTCTTTCTGTTTTTCTGTATAGTATGTTAGTCTTAGTCTGCATGTTCCATGTATATTGCTGCTTACAATATTTCTTCTTCTACATGTTCTCTTCATTTTGTGCCTTAATTGTCTTTCCCCAGGTTAAACTCTGCAGGAAATTGTACCCAGAGGGAACAACATTAAGAATTTTGTTGGCAACATATATGTATACCCTCTTGGTTCTGTGTCTTCTATTTCAGTGTATTTCCCTCTAATCCATGTGGGGTGCTACTTTCAGTCTCTGGATGGCCATCTCCAGAGCTGTTTGATTTCATCTCCTGCATGTAAATCCTCCAATAAAATTCATGTCTTAGTCAATGCCTCATGTTTTCTTTGGTTTTTCATCTGGAAATATTCCCATAGTCTAGGACAGTACCTTAGAAGAATGCATATTGTTTTATTATTCAGTGAAATGTTTTCTAGTTGTCTAAAATCTCTAGTTAGTTTATAGTGCTGTACAGGAATTCTATTACCTCATTGAACTTATTTCCAGTTTTTCTACCCATTATTTAAGAGGAGGTGTTAAAGTCTTCACATATTCTTCCTGATTTGCTTATGTCTCTTTTCATGTTTTTTCACATCCTGTATTTTGGTGCTTTCTTACCAAGTACATACATGATTATAATTGTTATATTACCTTGATGGATTGAATTTTTAGTCATATGAAATATCTTATCTCCAGCAACTTTTTTATTTTAGATTTTATTTTAATGATGTTATGATAGCCACTCCCACTTTCCCTTGGTTGGTGTAACAGCATTTTTATCCTTCCTTTTACTACAGATATACTTGCACCTTTATTCTAAAGTATGTCTTATGTAGAAACCATATAAGTGGATGTCTTATAAATCTAATCTTTTAATCTGATTGCTTTGGATTGCTTAATGCGTTCACATTTATATTATTGATATAGTTGATTACATCTTCCATTTTACTGTTTACTTTTTGTCTCATATAATTTTTTTCTCCTCTCTTTTTCCTTTGTGATTTCTCTAGCATTGAAGGAATATTTTAATGAACAATTTAAACCACTTTAACACTTTTAAAATAATTTTTTAGTGTTTGCTTACAGATGCTTTGTTTTAACATGATCATCTCAACTTATTAGAATTTGATTCAGATTTATACTTAGTTATGCCAATCTTATATGGCAAACTTACTCCCATGTAACTATATCACTATATTCCCTATGCCCCACCCCCTTTTTAATTAATGCAATACCTACTATTTTGCTTGATATACATACTTAAACAATATTGTTATAGGTGTTACTTTATCAACTGCATTTAATTTTCCTTAGCATAATAAGCTCCCACCAACTTCTGATTTGCTTTTTTGGGCATATATGTTAAACTGAATTTCAATTTGGCATAGAACAAACTATATATTTTGTAAAAATCAATTAATTAATTTGTTTTCAGTCAATTGAGTGAAGTAAAAAATGTATTTACAGTGTCCTTTATATCACAAAATTACTTTTTCAGTGCTTTTTACTGTTTGTGTGTGTGCACTCGTGCGTGCAAATTTACCATCTGTAGTCACTTGGTTTCATCCTAAAGAACTTCCTGTAGCATTTCTTGTAAGGTGGGTCTGAAAGCAACAAATTATTTTTTAACCAGGAAAATCTTGGGTTCACTTTCTATTTTGAAATTGAGCTTTCCAGGATGAAAGATTATTAATTGGCAGTTATTTATTTTTTCCTTTAAGCTCCTTGAATATGTATTTTTCCACTCAGAAATGAATTGTTAATCTTATTGGGATTTCATGTAAGCAGTGAGTAACTTCCTCTTCATTCTTTTAGATTGCTTCCTTGTCTTTGATTTTCTATGTGTTTAACATGATTTATCTGTTTGCAGATTTCTTTGCATTTATCCTACTTGTAGTGTGATATTTTTCTAGGATATTTATATTATTGTTTTTCAATAAATTTGGGACACTTTCAACTATGGTTTTATATACTGTTTCTGCTCCTTTCTCATTCCTCTGTTCTTATGCTCCCATAATTTTTATGAAGTTGCAGTTATCAATGTCTCACAAATTCCTGAAACTCTACTCATTTTTTTCTATTTTTTCTCTCTTATTCAGTCAATCTAATCTTTACTGATATCTCTTCAAGTCTGCTAATTCATTCCTCTGACAGTTAAAGTCTACTGTTGAAAACATTAAGGAAATTAATTTTAGTCATTATGCTTTTCAAATGCAGAACTTACATTTTGTTCTTTACATTTCTGTCCCCTTATTTTAATTTTCTAATGAGTATGACACTTCACCACCTCCTTCCATTATTGATCATAGTATTGGTGTGGTACATTTGCTACTATTTCTACTGTTAACTGTAGTAGATAATTTGCAATAGGTATATTTTTCCACAACCCTCTGTAATATTAACCCCTGTAAAAGTGTCATACTTTTTTCTATTTCAAGAAATAACTTTAAAAAATGTGTAGAGTTAATCACAGTCAAAACTTCACCACAAGATTCACTGTTATACATTCCCATGTTTTAAACTTCAAATTTCCTTCTGGTGATATACATGACTCTAACCTTCTGCTTTCCTACACATTTGCTTGCCATTTACTACTATAAATTACTCCCAAAATAATATGCTACCATCACCTTTCTCCATTTCCAAACATTTAAGTTCAACCTAGTTAACATCCTGAAGATACTAAGCAACTTCTCCCTTTTTGTTGGCATCAATCTATAGCCTGGTAAACTATTATCACCATTTTATGTCTATGAATTTGCATATTATAGTTAGTTCACATCAGTAAGATTATACAATATTTGTCCTTTTGTGTCTCAGTTATTCCACATAACAATGTCCTCAGTGTTCATTCATGATGTCTTGTACTTCAAGACTTCATTCCTTCTTACTGATGAATAACATTCCATCATATGTGCAGTCTACTTTTTTTTCACTCATTCATCTGTTGCTGGATGCTTGGGTTGTTTCAATCTTTGCCAATTGTGAATAATGCCTCTGTGAATATCAGAGTACAAATTTGTTAACATCTTGCTTTGAGATATTCTGAGATATCTTGAGTAGTGGGATTGCCAGATCATGAGGCAACTCTATAATTAACTTCCTGAGGAAATTCCAGGCCATCTTCTACAATGGCTGTATCATTTTACATTACCATCACAAGAGAATAAGTGTTCCATTTCCCCCACATACTCTCCAACACTTGTGGTTCTTGTTTGTTTAATGGTGACATTCCAGTAGGTGTGGGATGATATCTCATTATGGTTTTGATTTGTATTTTCCCTTATGGCTGGTGAAGCTGAAAATATTTTCATGTGCTTTTTAGCCACCTTTATTTCCTCTTTGGAAAATGCATTTTCATGCCTTTTCCCCATTTTTAGTTGTGTTTTATTTTTATTGTTGAGTTGTAGAATTTCTTTATATAGTCTGGATAAACAAAATTTTTCAGATATGTGGTTTCCAAATATTTTCTCCCATTGAATTGCCTTCTGTTTTAGTTTGTTGAGCTGCTAAAATTCAATATTCTAGAAATGGAACAGCTTAAAAAAACTGATTTATTAAGTTGCAAGTTTACAGTTCTAAGCCTATAAAAATGTCCAAATTAAAGTATTCAGGGAAAGATAACTTAATTCATGGAAAGCTTATGGATCTGAAACAACATGGTCAGCTGGGAAGTTACTTAACTGATATCTGCTGCCCCTTACTCCTGAACTCGATTGCTTTCAGCCTCTGTCCTTAGCATCTGCTGGTTTCTCACTCTGCTTCTCCAAGGCTGGGTTCATCTCTTGGCTTCTCTTGGGTCTCTAGAGGTTATGGCTTGCTTAACATCTATGGAAGGGCACACAGTAACATCTTCTGGGCTCCATGCATCTCCAGACCTCCATGACTTCTCCCTCTGTCAGCTCTGCCTCTCTCCAATTTTTTTCCGCTTTTAAAGGATTCCAGTATAATTATCAAGATTCACCTGAAAAGGGTGGAGTTACATCTCCATCTAATCAAAAGGCCACACCTCCAATTGGGCATGTCACATCTTTTTGGATATAAACAAATAAAAATTTCTACCTACAATATTGAATCAGGATTAAAATAAATGGCTGACTGCACAAGATTGGATCAGGATTAAAACATGGCTTTTCTGGGGTACATAATAATTTCAAATCAGCATAACTGCCTTTTCACCAGTTTGAGAAAAAGTACTTTGATTCACTGAAATATTCTATTTAAAGATGCTCCCATTTATCTACTTTTCTTTCATTGAGGAAACTCAGATATAAGGGGGTTCCTCATGACCTTTCACTGAAGCTTCTCTGTCTCTTTTTCCAGCCCCTTCCTGGTTCTTGAGAAGCCCACTCCCAAAGTCCAGAGCCCCAGAACTCTTGTTCCATACGGTTTCTGTCTATCTGCTAGTTGTCTTTCGGAGATAGAAATGAGCACCAACTCTCTCTAATCAATGAACCAGGTCCTTTCATCTTAAGCTATTTTTGCTTTTTCTGATTATTATTATTTTATTTATGCTCTTTGGCCTGAGCCATTTCAATTTCATTGCCTTTAATTATGCCAGATCCAAGCTACTTTTTTAATCCTCTTGGAGATATTTCATATCAGTTCTTTTGGTTTTCAACTCCAGTATCTTTTTTGGTTCCTTTTATAAGTTTCTACCTCTTTATTCCGATTCTCATATTGATCATTCATTGTTTTCCCTGATATCCTTTAGTTGTTTCTCTGTATTTTCTTTCATCTTCTTGAGTATATTGATGTCATTATTTTTAAATTTCCATGTATATATCCATGGCCTTTCTTCTCCATTGAGGTGGTTTTTGTGTGTGTGTGTGTGTGTGTGTGTGTGTGTGTGTGTGTGTGTATTTTATCCTCTTCTATTATGGGGCATTAGTTCCCAATTTTTAATCTTGTAATCACTTTATTCTCCCTGTACATTTAACATTTTGAATTCCTTTCTCTTGGTTTTAGTTACTGAGCTTTGTTTGATTCTTGACTTTGTATCCAGCTGATATTATGACAAAGTGTCCCTTCAATTCTAGGGGCTAGCAAAATCATACAGTTCAATGCAGAAAATTCTTTCCAATTTTCCACATTTGCACTGGGTTGGGTGTTGCTCTCCTTCAGAATCAATATAGTGGATACCAGATATTTCTGTACTAAGTGAAATGGAAAATTACCCTAAAGTTATGCATATGAAGTAAATAAAGGATAGGATTGGAAAATAGGAAGGCAAATATAATATGGAGAGAATAAGAAGTTTGGAGGAGGGGAGATAAGTGTGGACAAAGGAGAATTGAGATGGTGAGGGAAGGGCCATGGTTCAACGTCCCTCCAGACATCCTCCCACTGACTCTTATCTCTATGACTGTCCTAAGCACTGTAATATCAGACTGGAACCCTGAGCTGGAGTGTGCTTTCTTGTTGCCTAGTTGCCTGAGGAAGCACTTCCTTGTGAATGATGAAAAGTTTTCTATATAATTTGAGCATACCAAGAGACCCATAGTTGAGTTGCTGCTCAGCTATTTTAGACCTGGATTCTGTCTAGTTCCTATTCTCTGTAGTGGGGCTTTTCATTTTCTTGCTTCACTACATGCATGGGAAGTTAATATTTCAGATAATCAATTAACATCTGAAGTTCAGTGAGGTAAGAGACCCTGGCAACTGTATTATTACATTCATTGTTTTCCTCCATTCCACTTCCCATTTTTCTAAATCCATAAGGTTGATCCAGAGAAGAAGCTCAGTTCAAGATTCTCAGGAAGAAAAGTCTATAATCTTGGGTATAGATAGGGTAGAGATATATTAAAGTGGGACCTATTCTTTCACTCCAAACCTGGAAACGGTCTATAGTATATTTCCTGCTTTCCCCAACCCACTCTGCAGTTTACTTAGTCCATATGTAGGTCCAGAGGGACAGTTTAGTAAAATTCTCTCAGGAAAAGGAGACTATAATCTAGGTAACTAGTAGGGGGGAGAGACATTAAAGTGGGACTATTGTTTCAATTGAAACCTCAGATCCATCCATGTGGATGTGGAAGAGACCTGGAGAATAAATTCCCACACACATTTGTTTGTAGCTATGGATTATAATATTCAGAAAATTCAGTATATTCAGAGAGAATTGCTCAATACTTGTTCACTGTCCAGATACCACATCAGGTATCTCTTGGCCAAGTCTGTTCCATGTGTTAGGCTGATGTGGAGGGCAATATTGAGCCTCAGGAAGGCTGTGATGAAATGCTGTTCTGCAAGCTCAACATTAGGGAGTAGCATTGTATTGTAAGGAGTACACATGCTCTTATAGGAATGAAATTCTGTGACCTGTCCAAAATAGGATTCCTGACAAAAATCAATGATATTATCCAGAAAAAAACATTTTTGTTATTCACAGATGAAAAAACAATAGATAGCAATTAACTCACTTAAAGACAAGAGCCAAATGATATGTTATTCATGCATGAAGTTCTGAACAATTCCTTTAAAAAGAGGCTGATAATTTATCCCAAGCCCTCTGCATTTCTTGTTTTTCAGCATTGCCTAAGAGGCATGAAAGTGGAAAAGGAGGATGAATTGAAAGATAAGGCTCTGCTTCCCCCAAATACCTACTCCAAGGGTGAATCAACATCACAAATTCCCTGATACCCTTGGCCAACTACAGAGCATGAGTATGCCTGTAGTTAAAATCAGTCTGTCAGAGTGCAAGGGCTCCAGAGGCAAGGTCACAAGCTAATCTTAGTTGGTTTTGGAGGCAGAAATTGTGTGTACTATTGACAAAAATTAAATAGTACTAAATCTGAGATTCCTCCTGTGAAACAATATTTTTCAAGTTAATTCACATATTTATTGGGATCACATAATATAATTTATAGGAAAGTCCTTGATAAGTGATAAACATTAAACATGGAGCCTCTCCATAGTTTTGTTTGGCCATTTGACATTGGGTATTCATTTTTGAGCCTCTAAGAATATCTTTCTTCAAAAGTCTTTCCAGAAGGACTGTGACATGCAGCTATATAGAAGGTATTTGAACACCTGCCTTCACCATGTGTAACCCAGTGTTCTGATTTCCCAGCTTGGAGATTTTGCCATGGAGGATTCACATGTACTCCAGATATGAGTCCTCCTCAGAAAAGGTGATCTATCTCTTCTCTTTCTTCCCTACTCAGCTTTCTGTTTTGTGCTATCCCAGCATCGCAGAACTGTCTAGGTGGATAAGAGAGGGAATAACATCATGGAAAGGAAATAATACAAGAATTTCACTTGGAAAATTTTCAACAGAATTCCCTACCCTGGCCAGGTCTACCAGGGCTTCCTGTTCCCCTTCTTCTTATCTTGATGCTTCTAATTTCTGGGTCCTGCTACCCCCTGTGAAAGCACCCTCGATTGGGCAGTTAGTATGAAGTCCACAGTCATCTTTGATCCTTTTTGCTGAGTCCAGCTGAGGAAATTGTCCAAACAGGCTCATATGGGGCAGAGGGAGATTTATGAAAAAACACAACACAGAGTTGAAGAGAAAGTGGGGTCTATGTGATTTGTTGCTTGACTGATGGCAACCGACCATGAGAAGTCAATGCAAATTTATTTTATACTGCTTAACAATAGAATTCTAGATAAGGTGGTGCAATACATGAGAATATGATTGACATAATGAATAGTGATACAGTACTTTTCACAGAGTGAACATTAATTAGGCTGCTTAAAACTGCAGAGACAGAACATTCCCACAGTAAGGACAGATTAGATAAGGTGCAGCCCAGGCCAGGCCTCATTCCACAGGAGACCAAGGGGGTGTGCCTCCAAGGTTATTCTGACATGGCTTTCCCAGCAGTCAGAGGCCTGCTTCATGAAAAACCTTACCTGGTCCCCAAGATCTCCCACTTTTTTATTCTTTAAGAAGGGTCCCAAGTTTTCTTCTGATGGCCCCTTTGTGACTGTGCCTGTTTTAAGTTGTTCCTCCTTTGAGGAATCTTATCCATCTTTGGCAAATCATTCATGTACTGGGGCCAAGCAGAGTGATATGAGGTGTGTAAGTGAGGGAGGAGCAATGCCCCCTGAAAGGTTCCAATCATGTTGCCTTTATTATTTTGTATTGCTAGCATGACAGATGTCAAGGCAGCAGTCCTAAATTTGGATTTATGTTGCTTTCTTTGGAAGCACTTCCAGATTATGCACAAAAGACAAAAGAGGTGAGTTAACATCACTATTAAGCTAATAGTAAATCTTCTTAATGTTTTCAGTCACGCAGTGGATTTGAAGATTGCAGTGTATAAGCAATCCCATTCATAACATCAGTGCCTTCTAATAGTTTTGAAGTTAAGTGCGGCTGATAAGTCATTGTTCTGTTTCAGAGGGGTGGAAGGTATCCACACTGGAGGGCACTGGAGGACTGAAGAGAAGAGAATAAAACCAAGAATGATTAAACACAATAAAATAATTATTTATAGCAGAGTGCTTTAGCATGTTGAATGGATTAAAGCCTTGCAAATCATTCAACAATCCTTTGGCAAAATTTTTAGGAACAATTACATCCAGCATGTATTATTTGTGTATCTAGACTAGAAGAGAGTATTTGTTGATGATCAAGGCTCACATTGTCATTGAGCCATATACCAGGGAAATGATTTTGAACCTGCTATCAATTCCACTTTAGTTGATTATAGGGAAAACCGTTAAACATATGTTGCAATATCCTGGATGACACAAGAGCTCCTTTTTAAATTTAAGAGCTAGGAATTGATCTCCAAGCAGATTCCAATACATTTAGTTTAGCATCAAATTTAGTATCTAAATTCAGTTGAATTTGAAAAGTTATAGAAGTTTTGTTGAACAGCTAGTAACACCTACAGCTGAGTTCTCTCTAATTCTTGTTTCTGTTGAATCACTCTTACCTCCAGTAGTTGGAACAACTGACCCTTTGTGGGAGGACCCTGCAAAACTTCCCACATTTCTGCCCTTAGTGCACCTTCTGAGATCAGAGGCACAAGATCCACCCTTACAAACTGTCCTTTCCTAGAATCAACAGTGCTCACTTGTATCTTGAATGCTCTACCCCTCCTTGACCTTATGTTGTCAGTTAAATCACCTCTTTGTCTGACCATACCATTGGTCAGGTAAAAATCATTCCATGCATTGTGGACAAGGCTCTTGGTGACAATGTTTTTGACATCTTAACAGAGTTTTGTGGAGTTAAATGGTATAATGATGTTTGCTGATTGTTCCTAGACATGCTGTATACAGTTATATAAGAAATGTATGAGCTTAAGCACTGCATGAATGATGTAAATGTCTATATGTGTGCCCTGAAATAAAATCTTATTTACTATGATCTCAGATGTGAGACCCAGAGTCTTGTGGGAGCAGCAGATTTACAATGAAAATTAAATTCTCAACTTTTCATGGTGCCTGCTGTTAAAGTAAGAGCACTGATTGTAAATTAACGGGATCCTGAAAATTGTGTGTTGGGATATATGTTTTGAAAATAGTGGCAGTAGAAACATTGAAACACTAGAATCTGCTGAGTCTTTGTTAGATATACTTGTAGTGATCTGCCCTGAGGAAACTGATTCCCAACCTCTAGTCTGCCCTGAGAGTATTGCCATCCAACTTCCACCTGAATAGTTCAACCCTTCAGTGCCTGCTAAACCATGGGGAAACCAACCACGTGGAAACAGCCCACATTCCTCTTTTTTGAGAGGTTAATCATTAATTAGATGAAACTGCAAGGGATGCCATTAGGTAATTGGTTTTAAATACACCTCTAATACTTTTCGTGTCCCATCCCCATTACCCTTCTTTTATTCCAGGGCTGTAACTAGAATAAAGTCCAAACCAGTCCTGTAAGGTGATATACAAAGTGTGACACATTAGATGCTATGCTGTACTCCAAAAGCTTTACATAAGTCTGCCAATTTATATAGACAGGATTTAGGGGAATATGTGATGTAATGGATATTAAGGGTGTGGGATAATGGTGGAAAGTATATAAACCTGGATCAGGTTGAGTTGATATGGGCACACTAATCAGAGGTTCTGGTTTAAATGTTGTAGCTTAATGGGTTAGAATGTGCATTAAGAGTTTGTTTTGTTCGTTGGCTGAAACATTGATTAAAAGGTGGCCAACATTACCTGAGGTTGAAATGCCAGAACTGCCCTAGTGTAATGTAGATGAGGAGATTCAAATGGTAAGAAAAACTGACATATTAGAGTGGATTTATCATGGAAGACCAGTTCACAAACTCAAGGAATGTCTAGAAGACACTTTTAACCAGGCCAGTAAGGAATAAATTTGTGAGACTAGTTCCATCATCCCCAAAGAGATTTGTAGGTGCCCTTCCATGTAGGACAGATATTACTGTGGGAATTGCTGTCACTGATGTGGAAGCCTTAGAGAGAATGGGATGATTGAATCCTGAGTTGGCAGAAGACTTGTGGCAACATCTAATCACCAAAGAACAGGTGGGAGTGGCTACCATAATGGACAAGAGACTCAAAGACAGTCAAGATACTCTGACTCACAGAAATCTGTAGCATTGGCTAATATATCATGTGGTACCTAGAAGTAAAATGGAGCTGCAGCTTATTAAATTCTTAGTCATGCTTTATAAGAAGAAATATGCTAGTTCAAGTGAACAAAAGTCTAACTTAAATTATGAAAACAGTCATGTTCCCTTAATCATTTCCCAGAAATGAGACAGTTTACAAACCCAGAGCCCAGTGGGGAAGGTTGAGTCACATTGGGAAAAGACCCTGTTACACAGCCAAAATTTGTACACTTATTCTTCCTCTAAGCCTACACCAAGGAGACCCATGGCCTTTTACCAGGATAACTATGCTTTGGAGAAAAGGAAATGATCAAATATTTGGGGAACTATTAGACACCAGCTAAGAACTGACATTAATTCTAGGAGACCAAAAAACACCACTCTGGCCCACCACAGTGGAGTCTTATGAAGGTCAGGTGATTGATGAAGCTTTAGCTCAGGTCTATTTCACATGGGTCCAGTGGGTTCCTGGACTCATTCTCTTGTTATTTCCCCAGTTCCAGAATGCACAATTAGAATAAAAATACTAAAAACTGGCAGAATTCCAACACTGGTTCCCAGACTTATGGCTATTATGATAGGAAAGGTCAAATTGAAGTCATTAGAATTACTCCCACCAATAAAAATAATAAATCAGATGCAATATCATATTCCTGGAGTAGTTGCAGATATCTACTCTACTCATAAGGACTTCAATAATGAATGGGTAGTTGTTCTCCCCTGTTCTAGCCTACCAAAGCTGTCAGAATACAACACACCAGAGATGGATTTGCTTTTAATAAAATAGGATTTATTTAGTTAAAAATAAATAGTCCTGCGGAGGAAAGACAGCTAACTTTCATCTGAGCTTCTCTCTTACACAGGAAGGCACAAGGCATTCTCTGATGGCCCTCTCCCCAGTCTCTGGGTCCCGTCATCTTTCCCTGGGGTGATTCCTTTCTGCATATCCAAAGGTGTGGGCTAAGCTGTAAGTGCTGGGATGAGGTATGCTGAGGTGTTTGGGCTGTGCTGCATTGAGCTGTCTTTTTTAAGCTTTCCATGAGTTAAATCAAACATCACTCATTGAGGAAGTCAATCACCTTAGAGACTGCAGATGTAATCAGCCATAAATGAGTTTCACAAGCTAATGATTCAAATCCACAGCAACCAAACTAGACAACATTACCTGGTCAAGCTGACACCTGAACCTAACCACCACATATTCACCCCTTGTCAACTTGGCAACTATTATTGGTCCCACATACAGTGCAGCAAATCTATCCATGTATAAAATACATTCATTTCATCATATAAATTACAAGAGGCTTAAATGATCTTGGCATCATTGCAAATAAAATACAAAGTTAAAACCAATACAAAGTCCCAACACAGTCAACCACAAGCATGGTCTGTTCTAAGGCAAAAATTCTCTTCTGGCTCTGGACTGGTGAAACTCAAAACAAATTATCTGCTGCCAATATGCAAGGGAAGGACAGTCACAGGATACATTTTTCCATTTCCATAAGGAGAAATTGGAAGGAGCACAGGGCCACCATACCCAAACAGTTCTGAAAACCTGCAGAGCAAACTCCATTGGATTTCAAAGTCTGGAAGTCATTTATCCTCAGACCTTTAGAAAGTGGCTGTCCAAGACTTTCCAAGGGCCCATGCCATAGCTTTGCTATCTCCAAACACTGCAGTGGTTGTAAGCTTTGGTCTCTACTTAGGTCCACTGTGGTAACTAGTCACCCTCACCTGGCTATGCTGACACCTGAACCTAACTACCACACCCTAACATCCCCACTCAACTGTCATATTTGGCTGCTTCAGAAAAGAGTTGGACGTTGGAGGATGATTGTGGCATATGTAAACTTAACCTGGTGATGACACCAATTGCAGCTGCTCTTCCAGATGTGGTATCATTGCTTGAGCATGTAAACAAATCACCAGGTCTCTGGTATGCAGCTATTGCTCTGACAAATATTTTTTCAAAGGCATGTATCTTGTACAGAAAGTGTATAAGTTTGGTGCATAGGTGGAAAACTGCTATTGCATGCTATGGGCTATATTTAATAGGAAAACATCAACAGTACCACAGCAACACCAGAGGTAAATAATGGGTGGGTGGACAAGAGTTAAGGGGATGCTTTGATTTTATGTTTGGTGAGGGTTTGCTCACTGCTAGTCTTTCTCCTGGGAACAATGAAACAATATAAAACTGAGAGTATTGATGGACTACAGACATTAGACATTACACATGATGCCCAATGAATGGAGGTGGATGAAGGATGCACTCACTGAGAAGTAGATTGATGAACATCTAATACCATATAAACATACAGTCAAAATTTGTGCTGCTACCTAAAGGAAGTAAGCTGTGAGGCATGCAACATTGTGAATGAACCTGTGAAACATTTAGTGAGGGAAAACAAACCATAAACAAAAAAGAAATTATTGTAGGGTCTCATTTAGAAAATAGTTATAAGAATAAACATGCCTAGATTGTAAGCTCTTCTAGATATCACATTTATTCTGTATTGGTAATTATTGCTTTTGGATTTTGGAAGGCTGCTTTATATGTGTATAAACTGGTATTTAGAGATACAGAAGAAGCTGATCAGGTTAGAATTAGGATAGTTCTGAACACAGGGGTAGGGAAGGCACTGTCTATAATTTAGAATGTCATCTACTCTTGAGTCAGTCAAACACCTAATTATAAGAACAAGTACCACAAAATTCCTAGGAGAAAATGTAGCAAAATATCTTCCTTTGAGACCAAAGGAAGAAAGGTTTATTTCATCCAGAACCTAAATTTTCTGTAACACATAATCTAACTCAACCAGTTTGGATATATCATTTAAGCAATCCAGACACAGAGAGTCAGAATAAAAATATATAGGCCCTTAAACCTGTATAGCATAATATAATGCCTGTACACATCTCAAAGTGTATTAAGCAGATAGAAAGTATTGATAAAATCCTTTAAAGGATGGGAGAAGAAGATGTTGAACTATTAAACTTTCAGCAGGGAAAATTCTAATACTTTTCAAACATTAGGGAAATCAATAGAACCACCCCTTGATCTTGAATCTTGCTGTTGCACAGCTTATATATATATAGTGGGTAAGCTTAGCCTACCTATAGGTATACCTACATATTGCTTCCAGAGGATTTCCTATGTTGCTCTGATGTGGCTTCTCTATCTCTCTCTAAGCTCAACTCTGCAAGTGAAATCATTGTTCTCCCTGCTACATGGGAAATGACATCCAGGGGTGAAAGTCTCACTGATGATGTGGGAGATGACTTCTCAGGATGAGCCTGGCCCTGGCACCATGAGATCAACAATGACATCCTGATGAAAAGGGGAGAAAGAAGTGTAACAAATAAAGTATCAGTGGCTGAGAGACTTCAAAAATAATTGAGAGGTTACTCTGGAAGTCACTCTTATTGAATCCTCAGTTAGACATGGCTACCTCTGATAATTTGCCAACCCCCTACCAAAACCATTCCAGTGAATCCTAAGGGACACGTAGGGCATTATATAAGATTCTGCAAAAGTTCCACACACTCATGTAACTTTCCAGAATTGTACAATCTCCTGATGATCTATGGAACAGATAAGTACTGAAATGCAGAAGGACCAACCTCTCCAGAATGTCAACTAGTTCCATTCCTTTATCCCATATTATTGAAATCCCCTCCCAACATAAAAAAATTTAGAATATGCATAGCCCAAATATCCCTAAAAAGTGGAAGAAAGCTCAAAGGTGATGCTGGGGTTATACAGGGATGGTAGGGTTGACAAATGAGTATGTTGGCCAAAACATTATATTGATATTTCTTTTAGTCCCCAGTATCTTAGAGCAGAAAGAACTAAAAACCTAAAATTGTGGAACTGTAACCCATACTAAACTCTGAAATCTGTTCTACAGCTAATTGCTGCAATGTGCTTTCAATTTTATTGCTTTTTTGTATGTGTTATTTTTCACAAAAAGCCTCTGGTGTTTCAGAGCAGCTAGAAGGAAAAATCTGAAATAGTGGAATGGTAATCCATAGCAAACTCTGAAATCTGTTCTGTAAGTACTTGTTAAAGTGTACTTTGAAAATCATTGCTTTTTCTTTCTTTTCTTTGTATATATGTCATGTTTAACAATAAAAAGTATTTTAAAAAATGGCAGTAGATATAAAAAAGAAAGAAATCCAACCTGGTTCCCTGTTTGAAATTAAATGGAAAGGACTTTATTCAGTAATCCTTGTCACTCCTCCAGCAATCAGTGAGTGGAATATCCAGGTTTATTCATTTTTCAAGGATCAATCTCCCCTTCTGGGCAGGCCACGTTGGCTCAGCAGGCAGAGTTCTTGCCTGCCATGATGGAGACCTGGGTTTGATAGCTGGTGCCTGCCCATGCAAAACAAACAAACAAACAAACAAACAAACAAAAACTCCCCTTCTAGAATCCCACAAACCCTCCTGACCAGAGGGAAGCCTACAACTTCCAGACACAGGGGGATTAAAACTCCTGTTTAGACAAAACAAAGCTAAGTATGCATCTCACCACTATCTTAACAGTCCCTGACCTTATCTAAACAGTAAGTAAAACCATTAACCACCCCCTTCATGAAGTATCAGGACAAGCTGCAAAATTCAAAAACACAGCAAATTGCTGTGTATGTATAAGTCAAGGGACTGACATGTCAGCATACTGATTCCAAGCCCCAAATTGGGCAACTCTATCTATTAACACAATTCAAAACTATAGCTTCTCTCTAAAACTAAGTGATTTTAGTTTTAGATGTTATATCAAGCAACTTAGCCATAGTGGCATTCAACACCTTATCTTCTGTGTCTCTTCTGGAGATGCAAAATTCCTAATTGTAAAAACACAAGATCTGAAGCATTTTTAGTAAAAGAAATGAGCTGAATCTTACACCATCCTCAACTGGCACCATCTCAGCAGCCAGCCCCCTGCTTGCCCCAGGTACTATCATTCTGCTTAAAGAGCTATATGGAAAACCAATAAAATGTAAGTCATCTTCTCAATATTGTCACAGCAGTCCTGGCTCCACCTGTAACTATATAGCACTTGACAACACCTCCTTAAGAAAATGTATTCTCTCTGGCATAAACAGCTCATGAGAAAAATTGCATTGGGATCCAAAGAATAACATTATCACCTTTGAAATATTAATTCTCTAAAACCTATCCACATTCTGTGCCTAGCTCCCATTACAAGAGCTAAACTGTCTTCTTCCTTCTTAAGAATCCAAGTCAAGCAAACTTGCACCCATGGAGCAACGTGCCTTCACATCACTAATCCAGTCCTCACTGTAGGATTTTCACTGTCTTTCGCCAATAGCTGAATCTCTTTCCTGCATATATCAAATGCATACGTGACCCTTCTCCCTCTGTGGACATGGCTCTGCAAACTTGTTTACCTTTCTCTCACTATCTCTGTGTCTGATAAACAGTAAAAAATTTCTCTGTCCCTTATTACATAATACTTTATAAAAGAGTCATCTCCTTACTAATACCCCTCCTCACAACTTTAGGAATATCTAACTTTAGGAATAACTGCTGGAACAGGAATTGAAGGCATTGTTAGAACCCAGAAAGTGTATACTCACTTATTCTTAGAATTTTCAAAAAAACTTCACCTCAACCAGTTGCTCCTTTCAACTGCTACAAACCCAAGTAAATTCTCTAGCTACCATAGCATTACAAAGCCACTGAGCACTTAACAATTTAACTGCTGCTGAATACTTTTTCATGTTACCAAATCCTACACAGTGATTCAAATCATTAGGGACCTACAACATCAAGCAGTTAAGATAAATGAAAATGCTAATAAAGCCTGGTCTTTGTCAGAATTCCCTAACCTACAGTCATTTATCCCCTACTTTTTCCCCTACTTTTTCTCCTTCTATTTGGACCCTACTTACTTAACCATCCTGTCAAATTTGTCTCCAAGAGGTTACAAACATTTCAAACAAAACTCATTCTGACTCAGAAATGTATTCCCTCAACCAAATCTCTTCCAGAACAGGACTGACTCTTTTCTGCCCCCGCTAGGATAGAAATAGAGTTTTACACCATGGGAGACAAGGAAGACTGCCCATAAAAAAACAAGACATTCCAGAAGGCTAACCTTCACCCTTCAGCCTCCTCTTAAGAAAAAGGATGTATTACTCTCAGTGATAAGTGGAGACATGATAGATTAAGACACTCTGAGCTGGCCTGGAGTGTCAGTCAGTCTAAATTATGGGATAGTTCAGCTTCTAGTTACAGCCATGGTAAAAAGATTGAGAGTAAGAAAGGGGGACTGAATAAAAAGGGGTCCAAACACTGCTTCTCAGAAACAAGTAAGATAGCCATGTGGAACCAGAAAGGAGAGATTCAGCCAGGAGGGAAGAGTGGAAAATTCCACCCCTGGCCTTAGTCTAGACCATAAAAACAAGCCAGCATTAAAATGTATGTAAGCATAGCCCAAGCAATCATGCCCCCTCTCTTGGACATTCCTATACTAAATCCTTAAGCATATACTCCTTCCTAAAAACCTATGCTACCTGCCTTGCACATGTACTGGACTTTCAATTAATTTTACTTCTTGCTACTGCTTGTTCTTTTGTCCCAGAATTCCTTCTTATGATGAAGTCTGGAGTGGAGTTCAGATGTAGTGTCAGGAGATCTCTGGTAAAAATATCATAATCAATCTTGAATCTCAGGAATCACTGCCCTTGATCATTGTATTTATTGTTATTGGACTATTACCATGATTAGTTAGAATTGGTTTATTTGTTTGCATCTGCAGGAAAATGTGAGCCTCTTTGGTCATATTATATTCGGTGAAAATTTGGAAGGTCTTATTATCTTTGTTCTATTTGATATCCAAAATTTATTTCCAATTTTTAGTTTCTTTCAATACCCATGAATTATTTTAACTTATATTGTTTTAACTGATATTAAAATGTGATAAATTTCCTATTTTAACTGATATTTAAAATGAAGTACAATTTCCCTGTTAAACCATATCAACCTTTAATTGGCACAGAACATTTAAAAACTTTTCTCTTTTTTATACAGATGTTGTTTAAACTGCATATCTCTACTAGAGATATTTTTAAACTATGACATCAAAATTTTCTAATTATTTGCATTGGGTTATGCAAATGAATACACTGGTTTCTATTGTCAATTGTTAACATTTGTGTTCTCTTTTTAACTTTTAATAAAAGTTAAATTTTAACAAAAATATTCTGAATAACATTCAGTGATTCCATTTCTCTGCCTATAATATAACAAACTGAGTTTCTCAGGAATCTGAAGACTGACAGAGTTAACTTTGGGTAAAGATCTTCTCATGGAAGCAGAGATTCCAGCAAGCCACTCATGTTATAATGCCATTCCCTCAAGTATCAGACTTCAGCATTTCCTGCTCACTACAAGTGAGGCCTTGTCTGTTTCCAGGGATCATGGAAAAGGAAGAGCTTGCCCTAAACTTGCCAAGTTCTTTGTAGAAGCTTTCTAGATACCTGTAATTGGGTCTGAAAATTGGTATCTGGGACATTGATTAAAAAATTATTCTTCAATTCCCAAGCATGTACTGTTAAATTGCTATAGTAGAAAGGACAAATGCCATTTTGTAGAGAGTTGATGTCATAGAAACACTAACTCATACCTCAGAGTCTGACTATATCCTTTTCACATTCTTTGCTGTTCTGAACATCATATTAAGCCCTTGTATGAGTACATTTTATTTCAGACTGAGAGCCATAGTCTCTGAATGAAGGAGACATATCAGGAGTCCAGGGAGGTGCTAATGTTTGGAAAAGAGATTTTTGTAGTGTGACAATGGCTTAGTCTCAAAGCCACAAAGGAAAGTGTAATGAATCCTGACACACATGTGGGGCTTCTGGAGATTTACTAGTGGTCACAAAATCTATATCAATCCCTGACATCTCCTAATTTAATTTATTGCAATCTTTATGGATCATGATTGTTGAATTTTTATTTATGAAAAAAATTTGATTTTTAAATTTCTCTAGTGTAAGTTATAAAGACTCCTGTATCTTCACTAGAATGAAGAAGGGAATGTTTCCAGAACTAATCGAGATTTTCTAAAATAACTACCACTCCTATCAAAACTTTTGTGGCATGTTGCAGCATCCATTTTACCGCGTTAAGCCACTTCCATCAACATTGAACTTTGGTATAGTTAGTGAACATCCTTCCAGCTCTGGGTCATAAACTTCCTCAGAGTTAAAATCCCCATCTGAAGTCACCCCCAAGAGAACCTCTTTTGTTGCTCAGATGTGGCCTTTCTCTCCAACCAACACAACAAGCAAACTCACACCCTCCCCTTGTCTATGGGGGCCATGACTCCCAGGGGTGTGGACCTTCCTGGCAGTGTGGGACAGAAATTCTAGAATGAGCTGAGACTCAACATCAAGGGATTGAGAAAAACCCTATAATGAGCTGAGGCTCAGCATCAAGGGACTGAGAAAACCTTCTCGTCCAAAAGGGGGAAGAGTGAATTGAGACAAAGTGTCAATGGCTGAGAGATTCCAAACAGAGTCAAGAGGTTATCCTGGAGGTTATACTTATGCATTAAGTACATGCCACCTTGTTATCCAAGATGTAATGGAGAGGCTGGAGGGAACTGCCTGAAAATATAGAGCTGTGTTCCAGTAGACATGTTTCTTGAAGATGATTGTATAATGATACAGCTTTCACAATGTGACTGTGTGATTGTGAAAACCTTGTGTCTGATGCTCCTTTTATTTACCTTGTCAACAGATGAGTAGAAAATATGGAATGAAAATAAATAATAGGGGGAACAAATGTTAAAATAAATTCAGTTTGAAATGCTAGTGATCAATGAAAGGAAAGGATAAAGGGTATGGTATATATAAATTTTTTTTCTGTTCTTATTTTATTTCTTTTTCTGAATAGATGCAAATGTTCCAAGAAATGGATCATGATGGTGAACATGCAACTATGTGATGATATTGTGAATTACTGACTATATATATAGAATGGAATGATCAAAATAGGAATGTTTGCATTTGTTTGGTTTTTTTTATATTAAATAAATAAATAAATAAATAATTCCTATCTGCAAACACCACACACAAAACCCATATTTTCCACCCAAAACCCAGAGCTGGTCCTAAATGATAAGCTACCCATACCCACTGCTTTCAGACCACAAGTCCTTTCATCTTTTCATGTGCACTTGTTTTAAATTAATCAACTTTTGACTCCTCAGGAAACCTACTACCTTCCACCTCTGGACCACATGAAGGTACAATCCCATGGGTCCCTCTGCCTCTGAGTGTGTGCTTCTCACCTGATGCTTGACCCACCTGAACTGATCACATTACCTATTGACATGTCAAAGCACCCTTCTCTTTTTGGGAATTGTAACAAACTATCTTTTCTCACACATATGTCTCCTAATGCAAGACACTTGGTCTCCACCCAGATACAAATTCAAAATTCAACTTAACTACTTCAAAACACAACCATTACTATGTTAACTGATAAGTTGGAAGTAATTGGATTAGCTGATTATGTGCTGAAACAGCAGATATAACAACTTTTTTTACTTATTATAGGTGAGTGATGTGTTTAATGAAGATAGTATTTATGTGTTAAATGGAAAGCATCTGGTTCTTCTGAGTGTGGGGAAAAGGTTTTTTCTCTTGAAGTCAGAGGAAGAGCATTTCAGGAAATGTTTATTTCATGACCTAAGGTTATAAGGTTTAGATAAAAAACAAGGATTTCATTACCTTTAATAATTAAATTAATTCCTGATTTTCCCTCTGGCTTCAGAAAATGATTTTATGTAATTTTTAGCCCCATTTCTCATTTTCTTACTATTTAAATTTTTTCAATACATGCATTTCCAACTCTCATATTCATTTTTTGCAATTGATTTTTGTTTGATAGCTTTAACAATTATGATATTATATAATGAAGTTTCATATAATTCTCATTCATCAATAAGCATGTAATATGTTCTATAATTAATGACAAGGAAGAGTGAAGTTTCTCTTCCACAATATTTTATGCTCATTTTCATGCCCTGTGTTTTTTTTAACTTAATCCTTCCAATGCACACTCCTTCATGGTAGAATATTGGATTATTTACGCATTAAAATGTTCCATTTGTGATTTGGTAATTATTTTTTAGTATTATACTAAAATGATTGCATCTATAGCATATTTGGATTCTGAAAATATAGGTGATATTTGGCTAAAAATAAACAATTAGTAATAAAAGGAATATTGCCATAAGCACAATTTTATATAAAGCAAAGTGAATATTGAAAGACTGAACAGGATTACCAAAAGTGTATTTATATGAATTATTTGAAAAACATAACAAAACCTGCAGTTTTGACAACATAGTGTTTAAGCCCACATCAACAATTGACTCTGTTTATTACTTAAAATTGAATTTAGAAACATCATTTAGTTCCTCCATACCTAAGTTCTTCTCTTTTGTGTAATGGGACTACTTCAAGAACTCAGCCATTTCAGAAAAACCCAGGATTGGAAAAGCAGTTATTCAAAAGGATTTTTGGAAACTCCTATTATCTAATATTTGTTAAACCTGTAAACTGCATGGAAACCCAAAAAGAGTGTTGCAGGATCTCTATGAACAGAACCACTGCCAGTCTGCACAAAAATGGGCAGAAAAGCAGCAAAGTGAAAGCAAATTACTTCAAATGCAGCACCATGAAGGCTAAAGTCAACAGTCAGGAAATCTTGGGCCAGGAGAGCAGATCAACATACATATGTGGAAAGGGTGGGTTTGCCACAGAGCAGAGTGCATGCATTCTGCTTCATTTCTCAGGAAATGTGTTACCCTCTCAGACCTCAGAAGGGGTGCAGCCTATTCCTTGCAGATTAGGGAGTTGCTGGCCACCACCCCACTGTTCTGAAGAGGCTGAGCATATACTCTAGGTATAGTAGAGAGTCTAGGAGCCATCCAGATTCTTGAGGAAGAGGGGGCTGAGAATAAAATGGTCTTCTCAATGCACTGCAATGTTGCAATCCCAGAGAATTTGTACCATTTTTGACTTCTTATTAAATTTGTATTATTACTGAAATGATTTAAGGCTTTTGTGAAATTGTCATGGAATTAATATATTTTGTGTATAGAGAGAACATGTCTTTTGGAGGACCAGAGTGTAGAATGTGCTGGTTTGAAACTGCTTTATACACCAGAAAAGTCATACTCTTGTAATCTAATCAGTGGGTACAGACCTGTTTTGGGTGGGAACTTGTGATTATGTTGTTTCCATAGAGATATGAGCCCACCCATTCAAGGTGGTTCTGAATATGTTTATAGGAATCCTTTAAGGGGCACTTTGGAGACAAGAGAGATGATTAGATATGCAGAGAAACATGTTGGAAGATTCTAAGCTAAAATATGAAATCCAGAGTTGGCTCCTAAATAAGGTAATAAAGGACTTACAGATGATTAGAGAGAGAAGGCCATTGGAACTAGAAATGAAAGCAACAACCAGGAACAAGGACCAGAAGATGCCAGCCATGTACTTTCTCAACTGTGCCAGCTTAAAGTTGTTATGCACTCCCAAACAGCCATGTCATTTTTCCAGATCCAGTATTGTGGGGCAAGCCATATTTCTTTTAGTCCTGATTAAATATTGTGGGGTGGAAACTTTGAATTCTTTCCATGGAGTTGTGATGCATCCAATTGTGGGTTTTACCTTTTTTATTAGATGGAGCTGTGACTCTACCCATTCAAGTTGGGTCTTGATCAGTACACTGGAGTCCTTTACAAGAGGAAACATTTTGGAGAAAGCTGAGAGCTGACAGAGGTGCTGACATTTGGAGATGCTTGGAGTGTCAACAGACAGCAGATACCTAGACAGGAATATTTGGAGATGCAGAGGCATTGTCATGTGTCTTCCCATGAGATGCCATGCAAACCAGAACCCAGAACTGTGTCACTGAAAGCTAAGATAAAGCTCACAGATGCTGAGAGAAGAAACTACTGGTATTAGAACTTGGAAGCAAAGGAACCAGGAACAAGGAGCAACAGGCACCAGTCACATGGATTTCCATATGACAGACATCAACCTTATTTGAGTAAAAAAAGGATGTCAACATCTTTGTGGCCCTAGAAATATAAACTTAGAACTTATGAAATTCCATTTTCAAAAGTCATTTCATTTCTGGTATATTGCATTCTGACTACATTTGGCAAACCAAAATACCAGCTGAGAGGGGTGTCCCAGATGCCAGTGGTCTTTTGCCAGAGTCCAGGTATCATCCTGTTGATGCCTTAATTTGGACATATTAATGGCCTTAAAACAGTTAATTTGTAACCTAATAAATCCCTTTTGTAAAAGCCAATCCATTTCTGGCTTATCGTATTCCAGCAGTTTAGCAAGCCTAAACAGAAACAAAACAAATTTCAAAGAACTTTAAAAGATTGAAGTTATATAAAAACATTCTCTCTGAACACACTGGCATGAAGCTAGAAATTAATAACAGAAGGGGAGTTGGGGAAAACCACTATTATACGTAAATATATTCCAAACATTTGGAAGTTAAGGAGCACTTTCTTAAAAAAAATCAATAGGTCAAATTAGAAATAGGTAAAAACAGTAAACATAATTAAGTAACTACAGTGGATGCAAATTATCAAAAATTGGATGCAGCAATGTCAGTGATCAGCAGGAAATTTATAACCCTGAATGATTACATC
>PVIY010008561.1:0-76422 GCA_004026745.1 Myrmecophaga tridactyla
ATCTATCTGCTATCTACAGGAGACTCATTTTGGAACCAAAGACAAAAATAGGTTGAAAGTGAAAGGTTGGGAAAAGATATTTCATGCAAACAACAATCAGAAAAGAGAAGGAGTAGCTATACTAATAGCTCATGAATTAGATTTCAAATGTAAAACAATTAAAAGAGGCAAAGAAGGACACTATGTATTAATAAAAGGAACAATTCAAAAAAAGACATTTACAATCATAAATATTTATGCACTGAGCCATAGTGCTCCAAAATATATGAGGCAAACACTAAAAAAACTGAAGGGAGAAATAGACACCTCTACCATAATAGTTGAAGGCTGCAATCTTGCAGTCTTATCAATGGATAGAACATCTAGACAGAAGATCAATAAAGAAACAGAGGATTTGGATAATAGAATAAATGAACTAAATTTAACAGACATTTACAGAACTTTATACCCCACAACAGCAGAATATACTGTTTCTCAAGTGCTCATGAATTATTCTCATGGATAGACCATATGCTGGATCACAAAGCATCTCTCAACAAATTTAATAAGACATGCAGACTTCTGGGAAGATGGCTGACTAGAGAAGCTTGAGATTAGCCCTGCTACACAGAAAAGTTAGAGAAGGGACAGGAGGATGACTGAGGTGGCAATTCTGGAGGGCAGCTGACCCGGTAGAGCCTTCTGCACCACATGTAGTAGCTCTGGTTGCAGCAGTGGAGGAACTCAGAGGCAGAAAGCTGGAGCCTGGTGCAGAGGCATGGAGCTGCGGAGCCTGTGGGAGTGCACAGACAGGAACATGGGATTAGGAAGTAAGACAGCCTGTGTTCCTTGGGTGTGCTACCCTCACCAGCACAGCCCCATGACCAGCAACTCACCTCACGCCTCATGCACCTGAGCCCTGTAACCCACTCACATTCCCTGTTCTCCAGGTGCCCCCACCCCACCAGCCCACAGTGCACATACATGCCCCATACCCCCACCCCAAGTGTAGCCCAACACACCTCTCCGGCACACCTCCCAAGCACTACCTTCCCCTCCTTGTTCCCTGCAGACTATTGCAAGCACATAAAGGTTGTGGACACTAACCTCCATACCTAGGCTACCCATGCCCTGCCCATGGTGTCACACAGCCCCACCCCACACTCCCTGAACTCAGCTTGTCTGTTTAAAGCATTCCCAGGCCCAAGCATGCACACAGGCCCCCAATCACATCATTCAGCTCTGGGAACCCCACTTTACAGCAGTCCTAGAACTGTGCATGTGCACAGCCTTCAGCCTCAATTTCCAGCTCTGAGAAAATGCCAACCTGCACAGCCAGGTCACAATTGCCCCAAATCTATGAAGGCATAATGCCGACCTGCTGCCATAGCTCTACACATGTGCAAAAGGGCCCCATGCCTTACACTAGCACACAACAGGGTTACGCCCCCCCAGACCAGTGCATCCACACAACTACATCCTCCCTGGCTGCTGGGTGCCCATGTTCACCAGCATCAAGATAACATCCCCAACCTGCACCCATACCTGCCCTGAAACAAATTAAAGTACTGAGTGCTCCACCCTGTACCCTGTTCCTTGCTATGCAGCCATCCCACAAACACAAGGACTTATACTACTGAAAGAAATCAATTCCCAAAGCAAATTGATCAAGGTATTTACATGCAATGAAGACAGTAGCTATCACTAAGCATATCACAATGCAGATAGACATACCCCAGCCTAATGACCAAATTAAAACACCAGAGGAGATATAGACATTGAAACAACTAATCAAAGAGGTTCATACAACTCTACTTAATAAAATAACTGGGATAGCAAATGACATAAAGATGATCAAGAAGACAGTAGAAGAGCACAAAGAGGAATTTGAAACACTAAATAGAAAAATAGCAGAAATCACAGAGATTAAAGACTCTGTTGACTAAATAAAAAACATACTAGAGGCACACAACACCAGATTTGAAGAGACAGAAGAAGGAACAGGTGATATAAAGGGCAAGATAATTGACTTCAAAGACTCAAAACAGGAAATGGCCAAAAAGATGGAAAAAATTGAATAGGAATTCAGGGAAATGATAGACAAAACAAAGTGCACAGATGTAAGAATCATTGGAGTCCCAGAAAGAGAAGAGTGGAGTAAAGAAGTAGGAAGAGTAGTTAAGGATATAATGGAGGAAAACTTTCCAAACTTAATAAAGAACATAAATATATGAGTCAAAGAAGCCCAAAGAACTCCAAACAGAATAAATCCAAATAGGCCTTCCACATGACACATACTAACCAGTCTGTCAAATGTTGAAGAGAAGCAGAAAATCCTGAAAGCAATGAGAGAAAAACAATCTACTACATACAAAGGAAATCAAATAAGACTGAGTTCAGACTATTCAACTAGCACCCTGGAAGCAAAAGGCAGTGGTATGATATATTCAAGATACTGAAGGAGAAAGACTTCCAGCCAAGAATTCTGTACCCAGCCAAATTGTCCTTCAAAATTTAGGGAGAGATTAAAGTTTTCAAAGACGAAGGAATCCTGAAAAAAATTATCAACAAGAAACTGACCCTATAAGAAACACTAAAAGGAGTTCTGCTGGCTGAAAAAAAAGACAAGAGAGGAGGTCTGGAGGAGGACACAGAATTGAAGAGTACCACTAAGGGTAATCTAAAGGACAAAATGAGAAAGAGGGAAAAGAATATACAGATCTGACAAATAAAATAAAAATGATAAGATGGTGAAATAAAAAAAAGTCTTTTCAATAATAACTTTGAATGTTAATGGAATAAACTTACCAATTAAGAGATACAGATTGGCAGAATGGATTAAGAAGCATAATCCAGCTATATGCTGCTTACAAAAGACTCATCTTAGACACAAGGATACAAATAGATTGAAAGTGAAAAGATGGAAAAAGTTGTAACCAACAGAAAGCAGGAATAGCTATACTAATATCAGACAAAATAAACTTTAAATGTAAACACATTGTAAGAGACAAAGAAGGTCATGATATACTAATTAAAAGGTCAATTCACCAAGAAGATATAACAGTCATAAATGTTTATTGCTCCCTGTCAAGGAGTTCCAAAGTACATGAGACAGATATTGGCAAAACTGAAGGAAGTGATAGATGTTTCAACAATAATAATAGGAGACGTCAATACACCACTCTCTTCTATGGATAGAACAACCAGACAGAAGATCAACAAGGAAATAGAAAAATTAAATAACTTGATAAATGAATTAGACCTAATAGAAATATATAGGTCATTGCACCCCAAAGCATAAGGTTATACGTTCTTCTCTAGTGCTCATGGAACATAAGCTGGGACACAAAACAGGTCTTTATAAATTTAAAAATATTGAAATTATTCAAAGCATTTTCTCTGATCACAATGGGATGAAGCTGGATTTCAATAACCACAGAAGAACGAGAACATTCACAAATATATGGAGATTAAATAACACGCTCTGAAACAACCAGTGGGTCAAAGAAGGAATTGCTGGAGAAATCAATAGCTTATCTGGGGATGAATGAAAATGTGAATACAACTTAGCATAAATTATGGGTTGTGGCAAAGGCTGTACTGAGAGGGAAATTTATTGCCTTAAGGGCCTATATTAAAGAACATGAAAGAGCAAAAATCAAGGACTTAACAACAAACCTGCAGGAACTTGAGAAAGAATAGCAAACTAACCCCAAAGCAAATAAGAGAAGAGAAATAACAAAAATTAAGGCAGAGACAAATGAATGGGAGAACAAAAGAACAAGAGAAAGAATCAATAAAACCAAAAGTTGGTTCTTTGAGAAAATTGATAGGCCGACAGCAAGACTGATAAAGAAAAAAGGAGAGAGGATGCAAATAAACAAAATCAGAAATGAAAAAGGGTGTGTTACAACAGACCCTGAAGAAATAAAAGAAGTCATAAGAGGATGCTATGAACAACTATATGCCAACAAACTTGACAACTTAGATGAAATGGATGAATTCCTGGAGACACACCAACAAACTACACTGACTCAGGAAGAAATAAAAGACCTCAACAAGCCAATCACAAGTAAAGAGATTCAATCAGTCATGAAAAATCTTCCTACAAAGAAAAGCTCAGGGCCAGATGGCTTCACAGGGGAATTTTATCACACATTCCAGAAAGAACTAACACCAATCCTGCTCAAACTTTTCAAAAAAATTGAGGAAAAAGGAACTCTACCTAACTCATCTTATGAAGCTAATATCATTTTAATACCAAACCAGGGAAAGATGCTATAAGAAGGGAAAACTACAGACCAATCTCCCTAATGAACATAGATGCAAAAACTCTCAATAAAATATTAGCAAATCGAATCCAACAGCACATCAAAAGAATTATACACCATGACCAAGTGGGGTTTATACCAGGAATGCAAGGATGGTTCAACAAAAGAAAATCAATTAATGTAGTACAGCACATTAGCAAATCAAAAGGGAAAAATCACATGATCATCTTGATTGATGCTGAAAAAGCATTCGACAAAATTCAGCATCCTTTTCTGATAAAAACACTTTAAAAGATAAGAATCAATGCTAATTACCTCAATATGATAAAAGGAAAATATGAAAAAATGATAGCCAGCATCATACTCAATGAAGAGAGACTGAAAGTCTTCCCCCTAAAATCAAGTAAAAGACAAGAATGCCCACTGTCACCACTACTATTCAACATTGTGCCAGAAGTTATACCTAAAACAATCAGGCAGGACAAAGACTAAATGGCATCCAAATTGGAAAGGAAGAAGAAAACTCTCATTATTTGCAGATAATATGATACTACACTTGGAAGATTCTGAGAAATCTACAGCAGTTACTTGAACTAATAAACAAATTCAGCAAGGTGGTGAGTTATAAAATTAATGCCCAAAAATCAGTAGCATTTCTATACAGAAGATATGACTTAGCTGAGGAGTCAGTTAAGGAAAAAAATTCCATTCAAAATAGCAACTAAAAAAATCAAATACTTAGGAAAGAACTTAACTAGGGGTATAAAGGACTTGTACACAGAAAACTGCATAACATTGCTAAAAGAAATCAAAGGAGATCTAAGTAGCTGGAAAGACAGTCCCTGCTCATGGATAGGAAGGCTAAATATAGTCAATTCTCCCCAAATTGATCTACAGATTCAACACAGTACCAATCAAAATTCCAACAACTTACTTTGAAGATTTGGAAAAGCTAACTACCAAATTCATCTGAAAGGAAAAGAGACCCCAAATAGCTATAAGCAACCTAAAAAAAGAATAATGAAGTGGAAGGATTGATACTCTCTGATTTTAAAACCTATTATAAAGCCACAGTGGTCAAAACAGCATGGTACTGACACAAAGACAGAAGATTTACCAATGAAATCAAATTGAGAGTGCAGAAATAGGCCACCAAATCTAAGGGCAACTGATTTTTGACAAGGCTCCCAAATCCTCTGAACTGGGACAAAATAGTCTTTTCAATAATCGGGCATGGAAGAATTGGATATTAATAGCCAAGAGAATTAAAGAGGACCCCTATGTTACACCATACACAAAAATTAACTTAAAGTGGATCAAATATCTAAATATAAGAACTAGCACCATAAAGCTTCTAGAAGAAAATGTAGGAAAACATCTTCAAGACCTAGTAATAGGAGGTAGCTTCCTAAACTTTACACCCAAATCACAAGCAACAAAAGAAAAAATAGATAAATGGGAACTCCTCAAAATCAAATGCTTCTACACCTCAAAAGACTTTGTCAAAAAGGTGAAGAGGCAGCCAATGCAATGGGAGAAAATATTTGGAAATCACATATCTGACAAATGTTTGATTTCTTGTATATACAAAGAAATCATACAACTCAACAACAAAAGAAAAAACAATCAAATTATAAAATGGACTAAAGATATGAATAAGTATTTTTCTGAAGAGCAAATATGGATGACTCAAAAGCACATGAAGAGATGCTCATTTTCACTGGCTATAAGGAAAATGCAAATCAAGACTACAATGAGATACCACCACACACCTATAAGAATTGCTGCTATTAAACAAATAGGAAACTATAAATGTTGGAGAGGATATGGAGAAACTGGGACGCTTACTGCTGGTGGGAATGTATAATGGTGCAGCCACTATGGAAGACTGGCAGTTCCTTAGGAAACTAAATATTGAATTGCCTTATGAGCAAGGAATAGTGCTACTTGGTATATACCCAGAAGAGCTGAAAGCAATGACACAAACAGACATTTGCACACCAATGTTCATAGCAACAAGAATTCACAAGTACCAAAATATGGAAACAAACCAAATGCCCATCAATAGACAAGTGAATCAACAAAATATGGTATATACATATGATGGAATATTATGCAGCAGTTAGACAAAATGATGTCCTGAAGCACATGACAAGATGGATGGGCCTTGAGGACATAATGTTGAGCAAAATTAGCCAGACACAAAAGGATAGATACTGTATGATTCCACTTTCATGACCAGCCTAAAGGTATAATCAGAGGCTTATAATATAGAATATAGGGGACTTAGAGAACATAGAAGTTAGATGTGGTAGTTAGATTCAGTTGTCAATTTGGTCAGGTGAAGGCACCTAGTTCTGTTGCTGCAGACATGAGCCAATGGTATGTGAACCTCATCTGTTGCTAATTACATCTGCAGTTGGCTAGGAGGCGTGCCTGCTGCAATGAATGACGTTTGACTTAATTGACTGGCGCTTAAATGAGAGAACGCAACATAGCCCAGCCCAAGCAGCTCAGCATTGCTCATCTCAGCCCTCGCAGCTCAGTCCAGGCCTTTGGAGATGCAGAAAGGAATCACCCCAGGGAAAGTTGTTGGAACCCAGAGGCCTGGAGAGAAGGCCAGCAGAAATTACCCTGAGCCTTCCCACGTAAGAAAGAACCTCAGATGGAAGCTAGCTGCCTTTCCTCTGAAGAACTAATGAAATAAGCCCCCTTTTATTAAAAGCCAACCCATCTCTGGTGTGTTGCATTCTGGCAGCTAGCAAACTAGAACACTAGAGATGGGTGAATTGTTAGCTAATGAGGCTGAACTCCAATGTAAGGGAATAGTTAGGAGCGAAGGTGATTCTCCAGTGGGTCTAGAAGTAATATACCATTTTGAAGATGAACAAGTTTGAAAGGGGTTGTATAGACCTATGTGTCCCACTGAGTCACACTAGAAATATGTATGAGTTCTCATAAGAATTACTTCAAAGACATGATTCTTGTATAAGGAGTGTTTAAGTCCAGGGTACAGGGGGAAAGTTGCTATTACATGCTAAGAGATAAGTTCAATAGGAAACCATCAACAGTAGCACAACAGAGGTAAATAATTGGGTGAGGGGGGAGAATTAAGAGGAGGCTTAGATTTCCTACTTGGTGAGGGTGTGTTTATTGGTTTTCTGTCTCTTGGGAATAATGAAATTATCTAAAATTGAGAATGTTGATGGACTGTGGACTTTGGGCCCTCTACATGATACCCAATAAATGCAGGTGGCTGAAGGATGCACTGATGGAGTAGATTGGTGAACAATGGTGTATACTTATGAAGAAAGGTTGTGTTGCTACAAAAATAAACAATGTTGTGAGGCATGCAATGATTGAATGAACATGTAGGACATTTGGTGAGACAAAATAAGCCAGAAACAAAAGAGGAAGAATAGTATGGTCATCTTTAGGAAATGTTTATAAGAAAGCAGGGGCCTGGTTGGTAAGCTTTTAGAGCAGACACAGTAAGTCTGGAGTGGTGATTATTATTTCTGGATTTTGAGAGGCTGTTTTATATATATATAACCTGATATTTAGCGATAAGAATGAAGCCAAACAGGTTGGGGTTAAAGTAATTCAGAACAGAAGGGTAAGGAAGACAGTGTCTACATTTTAGAACCACACATACCCTTTGAGACTAATGGAAGAAATATTTATTTGATCTGGAACTAAAATTTTCTGTAGTGCATAATCTAATTCAACCTATCTGCATAGCTCATTTGAACGACTGAAACACAGGAAGCACAGAATAAGAACAAGGTCCTTTAATCCTGTATAGATTATTGTAATGCCTGGAAACATCCTAGAGTATATTAAGCAGATAATCAAAAAGTATTGGCAAAGTCCCCTGAAGGAGGGGAGAAACACTATGGAACTATTAAACCTTGCCATCAGGGAATCCCCTGGTTCTGTGTCAAACTTTAGGGATACCCAAATCAATAGGTCATGTCCTCAATCAGGAGGCTTACTCTTGTGAAGCTTATGTAGATAGTGGAGAAGCTTAGACTACCAATAAGCATGACTAAGAGTTACTTCTGGAGGACCTCTGTTGTTTGTCAGAAGTGGACTCAGTCTCTCTAAGTCCAAGTCTACAAGTGAAATCATTGCCTCCCCCCTATGTGGGACATGACATCTAGGGGTGAAAGTCTCCCTATTGACATGGGAGAGCACTCCCCGGGATGAATCCAGCCCTGGCACTTGGGATCAACAATTCCATCCTGACCAAAAGGGGGAAAAGAAGTATAATTAATAAAGTATTAGTGGCAGAGAGAGTTCAAATAGAATTGAGAGGCTACTGTGGAGGTTGCTCTTATGCAAACTTCATTGTAGGCCTTGCTACCTATAATAACCTGCCAACCCCCAACCACCACCATTCCAGCCAATCTTAAAGAACACCTAGGGAACTATATAAGATTCCACAAGGGTTCTAGGCACTGGAGAAACTTTCCAGAAACCTACAACCTCCAAATGGGTCCCTGGACCAGATAAGTCCTGAAACCTAGTCCAGCCTCTCCAGAACATCAGATAGTTACATCTCCTTACCCCATATTAGCAACAGACCCTTCCAATATCAAAAATTAAGAATTGCCATAGCCCAAACAACCCCAAAGAGAGGTAAGGAAAGATCAAAGGTGATGGTGGAATTATACAGAGAAGATAGGGCTTAACAAATGAATATGAATGCTGAATCATTAAATTGATATCTCTTTTAGTCTCCAGCATTTTAGAGCAGCTAGAAGTAAAATCCTAAAATTGTGAAATTGTAATCCATGTCAAAGTCTGAAATACGTTCTGTGGTGCTGTGCTTTGAAATTTATAGCTTTCTTGTATATGTGCTATTGTTCAGGAAAAAAAAAGAAGGAAAAAAAGTCGATTGTGATGATAAAAAAGTATTTAAGCCCTTTAACCTCCTATATTCTGGACAGCTCAATGCAAAAATATGAGAGGATCGTATGGCAGCCCGATGACAACCTCTGGGATCTGTCCTGTAACTACTTGTTGAAGAGTGCTTTGAAAACTATTGCTTTTTTTATTTCTTTGCTTTGTATATATGTTATATTATACAATAAAAAAGTTTAAAATAAGTTAAAAAGACAGAAATCATATAAAACAACTTTCTCAGATCATAAAGGAATGAAATTGGAAATCAATAACAGGCAGAGGGCCAGAAAATTCACAAATATATGGAGGATAAACAACATACTCTTAAAGAACCAGTGGGTCAAAGAAGAAATTAGAAGAGATATCAGTAAATATCTTGAGGCAAATGAAAATGAAAACACAATATATCAAGATTTCTGTGATGCAACAAAGGCAGTGCTAAGAGGGAAATTTATTGCTTTAAATGCCTATATTACAAAAGATGAAAGAGCAAAAATCAGGGAATTAATCGTTCACTTGGAAGAACTAGAGAAAGAACAGTAAATTAACTCCAAAGCAAAAAAAAAAAAAAAAGGAAAGAAAATACGAAGATTAGAGCAGAAATAAATGAAATTGAGCACATGAAAACAATCAAGAAAATCAACAAAACCAGAAGTTGGTTCTTTGAAAAAATCAATAAAATTGCTAGACCTATTAGCTTGGTTGACAAAAAAAAAAGGAGAGGATGCAGATAAAATCAGAAATGGAAGAGGAGACATAACCACTGACCCTGCAGAAATAGAGGAGATCATCAGAGGATGCTATGAGCAACTATATGCTAATAAACTAGATAATGTAGATGAAATGGACAACTTCCTAGAAAGGCATGAGCAACCAACATTGACTTGAGAAGAAATAGCCAACCTCAACAAACTGATCACAAGTAAAGAGATTGAATCAGTTATCAAGAAGCTCCCAAAAAAGAAAAATCCAGAAAGAGAATGTGAATTCTACCAAGCATTCAAGAAAGAATTGTTACCAATATTGACCAAACTCTTCAAAAAAAAAATGAAGAGGAGGGAAATCTATCTAATTCATTCTATGAAGCCAACATCACCCTCATACCAAAACCAGACAAAGATATTACAAGAAAAGAAGATTAAGACCTAGCTTTCTAATGAATATCGATGCAAAAATCCTCAACAAAATACCTGCAAATTGAATCCGGGAGAACATCAAAGGAATTATACACCATGACCAACTGGGATTTATTCCAATATGAAAGGATGGTTCAACATAAGAAAATCAATTAATGTAATACACCATATCAACAAATCAAAGCAGAAAAACTACATGATTATCTCAATTGATGCAGAAAAGACATTTGAAAAAACTCAACATCTTTTTTGAGGAAAGCACTTTAAAGGATAGAAATAGAAGGGAACTTCCTCAACGTGATAAAGGGAATATATGAAAAACCCACAGCTAACATCATCCTCAATGGGAAAGGCTGAAAGCTTTCCCCCTAAGATCGGGAAAAAGACAAGAATGCCCACTGTCACCACTGTTATTCAGCATTGTGCTGGAAGTTCTAGCCAGAGCAATTAGACAAGAAAAAGAAATAAAAGGCATCCAAATTGAAAAGGAAGAAGAAAACTCTCACTGTTTGCAGATGATACTGTATGTTGAAAATCCCAAAGAGTCTACAGCAAAGCTACTAGAGCTAATAAATGAGCACCACAAAGTGGCAGGTTACAAGATCAACACCCAAAACTCAGGAGTGTTTCTTTCACTAGTAATGAGCTATCTGAGGAGGAAATCAAGAAAAAAAAATCCATTTATGATAGCAACCAAAAGAATCAAATATTCAAATATTTAGGAATACGCTAAGGATACAAAAGACCTATACACAGAAAACTACAAGAAATTGTTAAAAAAAAAAAAAAGAAAAGAAAAGAAAACAGGAAGAACTTAAATAAATGGAAAGGCATACTGTGTTCATGGATTAGAAGACTAAATATAGTTAAGATGTCAATTCTACCCAAATTGATTTATATATCCAATGCAATACCAATTAAAATCACAAAAACTTATATTTGCAGAAATAGGAAAACCAATAACAAAATTTATTTGGAAGGGCAGGGTGCCCTGAATAGCTAAAAATATCTTGAGAAAGAAAAATGAAGTGAGAGGTCTCACACTACCTGACTTTAAAGCATATTATGAAGCTACAGGGTTCAAGACAGCATAGTACTGGCATAAAAATAGATATACTGACCAATGGAATTGAAAAGAGTGTTCAGATATAAAGCCTCTCTTCTATGGACAGTTGATCTTTGATAAGACAGTCAAGCCAACTCACCTGGGACAGAGCAGCCTCTTCAATAAATGGTGTAGGAGGACTGAATATCTGTATGCAAAAGAATGGAAGAGGATCCTTATCTCACATCTTATACAAAGATTAGCTCAAAATGGATCAATGACCTAAACATAAGAGCTAAGACCATAAAATTTTGAGAAGAAAATGTAGGGAAATATCTTATAAAACTTGTAATAAATAGGAGGCAGTTTCCTAGAGCTTACTTCCAAAGCACAGACATTGAAGAAAGAAAGAAATTTAAATTTAAACACATTTGTGGATCAGTGAACTTTGTCAAGAAAATGAAAAGGCAGCCTACACAATGAGAGACAATATTTGAAACCACATATCAGATAAGAGTTTAGTATCCAGAATATGTAGAGAGATTCTTCAACTCAGCAACAAAAAGGAAAGCAACCCAATTAAAAAATGGGCAAAAGACATGAACAGACACTTCTCAGAAGAGGAAATACAAATGGCTAAAAGGCACATGAAAAGATGCTCAACTTCCCTGGCTATTAGGGAAATGCAAATCAAAACCACAATGTGGTATCATTTGGCACCCACTAGAATGGCCATTATCAAAAAAAAAAAAAAAAGAAAAAGAAAATGACAAGTGTTGGAGAGGATGTAGACAAGGAAGCACACTTATCCACTGTTGGTGGGAATGTAAAATGGTGCAACCATTGTGGAAAGCAGTTTGGCAGTTCTTCAGGAAGCTAAGAATAGAATTACCATATCATCCAGCAATCCCACTACTAGGTTTCTATTCAGAGAACATGAAGGTAAGGACACAAACCTATGTTTGCAAACCAATGTTTATAGCAGCATTGTTTACAATTGCCAAGAGATAGAAAAAGCCCAAATGTCCATGAACGGATGAGTGGCTAAATAAGCTGTTGTACATACATACGATGGAATATCATGCAGCTTTAAGGCCGAATAAAGTCATGAAACATGTAACAACATGAATGGACCTTGAGAACATTACACTGAATGAAATTAGCCAGAAACAAATGGACAAATATTGTATGGTCTCACTAATATGAACTAACATTAATGAATGAACTTGGAGAATTGACGTTAACACAGGTTATCAGGAGGTAGAAATAGGATAAAGATTGGGCATTTGCTGCTGAAGGAATACAGATTATGCAACAGGAATGATTGTGAAAATTCAGAAATGGATAGCACTATACTACATGATTATATTGAATGAAGTTGAATATGAATATGATAGAAGAAGAAGGGCTGGGGGCACATATGAAACCAGAAGGAAAGTTAGAGGATAAAGACTGAGGTGGTATAATTTAGGAATGCCTAGAGTGTACAATGATGGTAATTAAATGTACAAACTTAAAAGTGTTTTTGCATGAAGGAGAACAAATGAATGTCAGTATTGCAGGTTGTTGAAAATAGATGGTGTATAGGAAAAAATGCAAACAATGTAAGCTAGGGTCTATAGTCAACAGTAACATTGTAATATATATATTTCCACTGAATGTAACAAAGGCATTATACCAAAATTAAATGTCAACAGGTGGGGAGGGGGGATTGGAAAAGAGGTATGGATTCTGTGTGGAAGAAAAGGAAATGACTTCAGATAGAGTATGGTGGCAAAGGCATTTCTATACAATTAGGCTGGATTGCATGATGCGTGATTAAAACTGTTTAAAAATGAACAGAAAGAAACAAGTACAGAGAACAAGATGACCTATTCACTGTTGGTAGGGAAATGAGAGGTGCAGCCCCTTGGAGGGCAGTGTGGGGGTTCCACAGGAGGCTAGAGGTGGGTTTGCCATTTGATCCTGAAACCCCTATGCTCAGTATATAGCTGGAGGAACTGAGTGTGGGGTCATGAATGGACATTTGCACACCGGTGTTTCTGGTTTCAGTGTTTCTGGTTTCAGTGTTCCGATCCACCATGAATGGAGGTGGCTTAAGGTCACAATGATTGAGGAATAGAAGGGGTAACTGCGGTGTATATATACCATGGACTACTGAGAGACAAGAAGGAATGAAGTTGTGAGGCATGCATCTAGGTGAATGAACCGTAAGAGCTGTATGTTGAATGAAATGTCAGGAACAAAAAGACAAATATTATCATGCCTCAATCATATGGACTAACTATAATATAAAAATTTGGTGAACTAAAGTCGAGAACATTGGTTATCAGGTTGGGGCTTATTGTAAAGGGTCCTAGATTGTAAGCTCTTAACAGCAGTCACATGTATTCAGGAAATGTAACTGTTAATTCCAAATTCTGAGATACTGGGCTGTTTGTATTTAACATGGTCTTTCTCAGAAACTTTGGGTGTATATGTGACACCTGAGACTCAGAGTTAGAGCTCTGAAGCTATGAAAGTCAGCAGTACCCCATACAGGAACTGTTTAAAAAGTTTAAAAACTGTTAAAAATTTAAACTGTTTAAAAATGATCAGACATCGAGTAGAGATATGAATAAGGCTGATCTGGATAGGAATAAGGTATATCAGAAGACTGGATAAAGGATGATATTATCCACATTTTAAAACTTCAACTTCTGTGTGAGACTAAAGGGAGAGATGTTTATTTGGTGCAAATATTTTGGATAGTACATTTGCTAATTTAACTTGTATGGTCAGTTTGGTTGAACACCATACATACATGGAATCTTGAATAGGGTATGAGATTTTGCTGGTTTGTCCAGGTTAGTGCGATGCCCCACTATATCCCAGAGTATTTTGGTCAGTGAAAAAGGAGTACTTGCAAAGTTCACTTGGGGGACTGGGGAGAAAGGAGGAAATATTCAACTTCCCCATTTGGAGAATTTCTGATATTCTCAGAAGCAGTGGGGACAACCAAATCAAAAGGCTGAGCCCTCAATATTGGGGTTCATCCTTATGAAATTTATTCTTGCAAAGGATAAGCTAAGCCTACTTAAAAATAGGCCTAAGAGTCACCCCCAGAGAACCTCTTTTGTTGCTCAGATGTGGCCTCTCTTTCTAAGCCAACTCAGCAGGTGAAATCATAGGCCTCCCCTTCTCACGCCCCCCCATGTTGGACATGACTCCCAGAGGTGTAAATCTCCCTGGCAACATGGAACAGAAAGCCTGGGATAAGCAGGAACCCAACATCAAGAGATTGAGAAAGTCTTCTTGACCAAAAGGGGGAGAAGAGAAATGAGACAAAATAAAGTGTTAGTGGCTGAGAAATTTCAAACAGCATCAGGAGGTTATCCTGGAGGTTATTCTTATGCATTATATAGATATCCCTTTTTAGTTTATGGTGTATTGGAGTGGCTGGAAGGAAGTACCTGGAACTGCTGAGCTGTGTTCCAGTAGCCTAGATTCTTGAAGACGATTGTATAAAGATATAACTTTTACAATGTAACTGTGTGATTGTGAAAACCTTGTGGCTGGTGCTCCTTATATCCAGGATATGGACTGATGAGTAAAAAAATATGGATAAATAAATAAATAAATAATAGTGGGGACAAAGGGTAAAATAAATTGGGTAGAGCGAAGCACAAGTGGTCAATGAGAGGGAGGGGTAAGTTGTATGGCATGTATGAATTTTTTTCTTTTTTCTTTTTATTTCTTTTTCTGGAATGATGCAAATGTTCTAAAAAATGATCATGGTGATGAATACACAACGTGCATTGTACACCATATATGGAATGTATGTGTGTGAAGATTTCTCAATTAAAAAAAATGGGGTGTAAAATTTTCTGGAATTGAAATATGGAGATAAAAATATAAAGGCTCCAACTTCTTAATGTTTTCCATATCCTTGTTCTCAACCTTAGAGGGATCTTTTACAAAGTAATATCTTTTGTGCCAAGGAAACATTTATTTGAAGATCAACAATTTCCTTAGCAACCTATTTTCATGTCTTAAATTAAAGTAAAATTTAATAAAAATACTTTCTTATTGAAAATAGTAGGTGTTGCATAATCCCATTTTTATTGAAAGATATTTCTTTGTTTATCTATACCTGCACCCAGTTATAGTTTATATGCACAGAGCTGTCGGAGGTGAGAGCTACCAGAAGTTGACATGTTTCTTGTAGTTCAATCTGGGTTAGTTTTTAGACTTCCTTTTTCTGCATTTCTTCCATTCTTTTTAACAAACAGGTTTTATTTTTACCAAATAAAATAACTTGAGAAAAATGAATAAGTTAAAAGAAATGAAATGCTTATAAATTAAGACATACACGTTTCTATGGTTTTTTTTGCAAAGTTTGCCAGGAAAAAGTTTTATATTGTCCTAATGAATAAAAGTCTTCCCATCCTTAATCCACTTAAACCACTACCACTGCTATGATTACCTTCTAAAAAGTCTCAAGGCATGTGCTTATAAATTGTTTCATGTAAGCTCTACGGTTGTGACACATTTCAGCAGGGGAAACTGAGGGGAGGGCCCAGTACAGGTATAGTTGCACAGCCATATTTACATAGCCAAAAAGATCTGGAGCTAAAATTGGAGCACATGTCTTGACCTCCAAAACTAATATCTTTAATAGCTGATGCATCATTTATTTCCATAATCATGCTGCATAAAAGCTACCAAACCCTCAGAGACATACAAAACCCCATTGATTTTTCATGTGTCTGCAGTAAGTGGGGAGTGCTTAGGCAGCTGTCTTAGTTTTCCAGCTGCTGAGACAAATACTGCACAACAGGTTGACTCAACAAAAAGAATTCATTGACTCACTGTCCCAAAAAAGGCTAAAAGTCCAAAATCAAAGTGTCACTGAGGCCGTGCTTTCTTCTGAAAGTCTTTTGCATACTGGTGCTGCCTTGCCACACTCCCTGGTTCCTTGGCCTGCATCTCTGCCTTCTGTCTCTCTCTCCTTGTGTTTGCTCTTCTGGTTTCCACTGACTTCTGGCTTTTTAACGTGGCCTTCTCTGTGTTCAAATTTCTTCTTCTCATAAAGGACTCACATAAAGCAGATTAAAGCTCACCTTGATTTTGTTTGGCCAGGCCTTAACTAAAAACGACTTCTTCAAAAAGTCCTATTTATAAATGGCTTCACCCCCACAGGAATAGGGATTATGATTAAGATTATGCCTTTCGGGGAGGCGCATATTTCCATCTACCACAGAAGCTCTTTCCACGTGTCCAGGGTTCAGAACTGGCCATCTGCTGGGCTGGGGTGGCTGGGGAGATCATGTCCCACATATCCCTTCCCCTCCAGGTGTCCCTGCCAGCCATGTGCTCATGGCAAAGGAATGAGAAAGCCTGGCTGCACTGGTGTTTCCCACGTCTCTGCATGCATCATTTTGATAACATTCCATTGACCAAAGGAAGTCTCAGGGTCAAGAGAGAGAAACAGACTCTGCCTGGTGAGTGTAGGGGAACTGAGAAAGTCACATGACAAAGACATGTTTACAGGGTATGGGGAAGAGTTGATTTCAACATAACATGGCAGGTTATGTGGCTTCTGTTTATTTCTGTCATTAAACTCAACAAGTCAGTGTTAGTCCCTACAACTCTACTCTAGTAGGACCCTTCATATGAGAGAGGATCCCAATGTCTCCTAGCCCATTTACCCAAGAAGAGGAAGTGCAGAGATTTTTATTTGGAAAATTTACCTAGAAGATGCCAATCCAGGAAAAATAGATTAGCAGTACATTCCCAAAAGCAGTGACCCTGGGCTTGGGCAAAGAAGAGCAACCAAAAGATTCCAGGAAGAAGATTTTGGCTACAAATGAAGAAAGCTGGGACAAGCCCTTATGCAGGGAAGTGGACAATAGCTGGTGGTGATGGTGGTACATATCACACAGAGCGAGGAGCGAAGAGGAACTGGCCTCCAAGGGGCCAGCCCACATATAACACCTGCCATCAGGGGTGATGACACTCAGAAATTTCTGTCTCTTTTTAGGTCCCTGTCTAACTTGAAGGGCGCTTTGAACGCTCGTGTCAGCAAACTGCTGGGAGGCTGGGTATGAAAATGTATTATAATAAACCCTGGGACTTCAGATAATAGATGTAATACTTGGGGCTGTAGTGATCAGAAATAGCTTCTCTGAAGAGTTCTGACATACACCGAAACTAGGGGCTAGAAGCCAAGAGAATTTCAGACACAGCGGAATGTTCCAGCACATTCACAAACACACAAACACACGCAATGGGTACACACATGTACACAAGTTTTGGACAGAGTTTCATTCCTTGCTTTGCTCTTTATCTGTCACAACATCTTGGACTAGTTACTGAACTTCTGTAAAATGAGTAAAATGTAATAGCAAAATATGTATTGTCTCAGGGCTGCTATGACAAATACCACACAATGAATTGGCTTGAAGAACAGGAATTTATTGTCTCATGATTCTGGAGGCTACAAGTCCGACAATAAAGTATTGGCAGAGCTAAGCTCCTCCAGAGTCTGTAGCATTCTGGTGCTGGCTTGCCACCATCACTGGGGTTCTTTGGTTTTCATTTCTGCCTCCATCACATAACTTCTCCTTCTGGCATGTACTTCTGTTCAGTCATCTGTATCTCTGTCTCAACTTCTCTCCTTATAAGGACTTCAGCTTTATAGACTAAGACCCACCCTGGTTCAATTTGGCTCAACTAAATAGGATCTTCAGATATCCTATTCACAAATGAGTCCACACTTTGACTGATAATAACAACTTCAAAGGATCCCCACTGGGAGGTGGATTAAGATTTGAGCATGTCTTTTGTGGGGGAGTCAATCCCTAATACCATCTCATAGGGTTATTGCAAAATTCATATGGGATTCTGTTTCTAAATTGTCTGGCATGTGACTAGCCCTCAACTGGTGGGAGCTCCCATGCTTATTAGATAAGTAGAAGGCAGGGTAAGAGGTAGGACATGGCCAAGATGGGAGAGGCAGTGCATGCCATACACCCTCATTTGGGATTCACTATTTGCTTGGGAAATTGTAGTTTCCTCAGTATGTACGTGTGCTGCTTCCCACGGATGCTGAGGGGGGCCGTCTGTTTCTTCCTCTTCGCCCTCTGCTGTATCCTGATGCATTTAAAGGGTAATTAGGCCATGACAACTCCCTGATGAATAATGGTGCTCCCTGCTAATCTTGTCACATCGGGCACTGACTGGAGACACAATTAATACAGCATGCTCGGACAGCTTGCACATTAGTAACCTGCTCCACTAGAGGTGACAGGGCTGGGACACCTGGTGCATCCTAATTCCCTGCCTTCCAGGTGAGACTCCAACAGCATGCGTCAACTTCCAGACCACAGCTCAGAGCCACTCTGATGGAGAATCTGTCCTCCATGCCCCACCGTCTCCACCCTTGGTGCTGGGGAAGAAGGGATTTATAGTAGGTGTCCAAGATGATGTGTTAGCCCCCAAAGTCAATAAATTAAAGAGTGAGGTTTAATCATGTGCAATGGTTGAGTGTCACCCTCCACCTCAAAGATGACTTGTTTTCTGCTGTAATAATTGGTTGTGATTGACATGTTCCACGGGTCAGCTCAGCAGAGACTCACAGCAGCCTGGGGGCAGATGGGTTCTCACTGAAAGGCTTTATAAAGCATCTATCTACAAAGGAACCAGGACTCCCACCTACCCCAGCCCAACACCCGTCACAATCAGCTATGCAGGGTGCAACTCCCAGACTCTTCTCCATGCACACACACGCACTTATTTGCATAAACATTTTAAATGCCATTAATTTTTTTCAACAATGCTCTACAAAATTTTTCTTATTTAACATTATTTTGGAACTTTTTTCTTGTCAGCCACATAGGTCTCTATCATGCTGTTTAACAACCATATAATAGTCCAAAGTAGATGCATATTTATACTGTTTCAAATCATTCCTTTATAAAATAGTCTGAAATGAGCATCCTTATGCATACATCATTCTGTGCACAGCCACGGTTTTTTATTTTTATTTTAAGTCTCAGAAAGAAATTTCTTCATCAAAGCGTGTGTGCATTTCATCCTGGAATAGATTGGCAGGGTGCACTGCTAAGAAGCCTGTTCTTTTACCCCAGTGTGCACTGGTACCGCTTTCCCCGCATTCTTGCCAACAGTAGGTCTCACTAGTCTTTTAAAATTTTGCAAATAAGGTGGACAAAACAAAATTGAATGCAAGAACTAAAATTTGAATTCCCCTGATTCCTAAAGAGGATGAGCATTTTTTCATACATTCTCCACAATCTGTGAATTTCCTGTTTCTATCCTTCGTTCATTTTTCTTTTTAATTATCTTCATTTTCCTTTTTGATTTTTAGAAGATTTTTATATATTTCTGGATATAACCCTTAACTTGATAATATTATTTTCCAAAGATCTGTCATTTTTCATTTAATTTATTAATGTTGCTTTCCTCTTTTAAAAGTTATATTTAGTTTCCAGTCAAATCTGTACATCTTTTACAAAACAATATCTAGATGATGTATGGAACCAAGCAAAATATTTTTAATATACTTTCTTAAATAGTCTCCTAAAGCTTGTACTTTTAAATACAGCTGAGTTGTTTTTTGCATGATATGAGTTAGGTGTCTTATTTTATTTTTCCAGACGGATAGTCAATTGTTCCAATACTGTTCATTAAAATGCTACATTACCCCCACTGATTTAAGATATTATTTAGTCAGATAAAGGTATAAATTACTCTAAATGCTTGATTGTATCTCTTTTTTTGAATTATTTATTTTTATCGATATATATTATAAATTCACATATCATGTGATCATCCAAAGTGTACAATCAATGGTTCACAATATCATCATATAGCTGTGCATTTATCATAATCGACTGTTTTTCTTTTTTGTGAAAAATAACATATTTACAAAAAAAGCAACAAATTTCAAAGGACATTGCAACAATGAGTTGTAGAACAGATTTCAGAGTTTGTATGGGTTACAATTCCACAATTTTAGGTTTTTACTTCTAGCTGCTCTAAGATACTAGAGACTAAAAGAAACATCAATATAATGATTCAACATTGATTGTATTTCAAAACTTGTTATTCCATTCAATTAATCTGTTGGTCTAACCTTGTGCCTGTATGGTAAGATTTCAATGACTTCCTAGTTTAATAGTGTACCTGATTCTCTTAGTCTGCCAGGCTGCTATGACAAATACTACACTCTGGTTGGCCTAAACAACAGGAATTTATTGTCTCATAGTTTTGGAAGCTGGAAGTCCAAAATCAAGGTATCAACTGGGCACACATTCTCCATGAGTTGGTAGTGTTCTGGTGCTGGCTGATGCAATCCTGGGGGTTCCTTGGCTGGAATCTCATTCTCCATCACATGACTTCTCCTTCTAGCTTCTACTTCTTCTGCTCAGTTGTCTGTGTCTCTGTCTCTGTGTACATGTTCTCTCCTTATAAGGACTTCAGCCCTGAGCAATAAGGCCCACCCTGACTCAGCTTAACCGCATCTAAATAAAGCTTCAGAGACTCTATTCACAAATGAGTCCACACCTTACCTGATAATAACATCTTCAAAAGTCCTATTTACAGATGGGTTTACCCCCACAAGACCGGTGGTGAAGGCTTGAGCATATCTTTGTGGAGGATATGATTCAACCTCCAACATTTATTATTCATTAATCTTCTATATCAAGTGTTTTCTTGGTTAATCTTGCTCCCATACTCTTTCATTTGCGCTTCAGTGTAAGATAATTTGTGTTCCATAAACAATGATATAGAGATTCTGTTGAAATGTTCTGCAAATCAACGAGAAGAGAATTAACATCATTAAAATATTGAATTTTTCATCCAGATACATGATGTACTGTTTATTTAGGTCACCTATAATAACATTCACTTATTTTTATAATTTTACACTTTCTTGTTATATGTCTTGCACATTTCTTGTAAGGGTTTTGCCTAATTATTTTATGCTTTCTGCTGCTAAATGCACAAGCTATTTTTCCTTTTCATTTTCTGAGTAGTTACTTCTGATATATAGGAAAATGATCAATACTTTTATGTTCATTTATATTTGACTGATTTACCTAATTTACTTAGAATGGTCCTTTTGGTACATTTTCTCAGATATCCTCAGTACATAGATATCTGTGAATGCTGATTACTCTTTTCAACACTATAATTCATATTTTTTGATTTGCTATTTAGCCACCTCCATAGCAATGATGATGGTGGGTTTCTTGTCCCACTTCTGTCCTTAATAATAATATTCTAACATTAAATGTAATGCTTCTTGGATATTTCTGATAAATGTCCTTTATGGAGTGGAAGAATTTTCCTCCAATTCCAAGCCTTTTTAATAATTGTTTTACAAACAAAAATGTGAGTGAAATTTCATCAAATATTTAATTAAATATAGAAATGGTCAAATGATTCATTTCTCTTTTAATGGTTAATATGGTGGGTTATCAAAAATGTAGCCATCCATGTACAATTAGGACACTAATGCCTGACTTTAATTTATCACTGACCATCAATGTGCCAGTGCATGAACTGTAGGTTGGCCATCTCATTTATTTCACAGTCATGATATATTATGCTTTTAATGCAGTGCTGGATCTAATTTGTTAATACTTTATTGGGGATTTTTGCCCCTATGTTCTGAAATGTCTATTCTTTTATTTATGGGGTTTTTTTTCTTGTTTGTTTTTTGCTGTCGTCATTTTGGATTTGGTATGGGGAGTCTTTCGGACTCATAAAATATATTGAGAAGTTATAAATTATTTTCTGTGCTCTAGAACTTTTTGTTAATATACATATTGTTTTTTCTTGAAAATTTGGTTTAAAATTTCCAATAAAAATATCTGAACATGTTAACTTTTTAAGGGTATATATTTCTACTACTTTTAAAATTTCATCAATGTGTTTTCTACTGTTCTAAATTCAATTTGAATCATTACATGTTCTTGAAAAGCCATTCATTTCATTTTTATTTTCAGGTTAGTGTAAAGATTTACATGTCTCTCAAATTTTTAAAACATCCTCCATATCTGTACAAATGATGTCTAGCTTGTTTATAAAAGACTTTGTTTTCAGTTTTAATCAAACTCAGGAAGTTGGGCCATTTTATTGATCTTTTCAAAATACCAGTTTTAGGTTTGTTTTTCTCTCTTTTAATTAACATTAGCATTTTTATTTGTTTTCATTTCATTTTTAAAATTAATTTCTCCTACTGTAATTGATTTAATTTGTTATTCATTCTTCTAGTTCTTTTCCACAGCTGAGTATACAGTTTAGTTTCAGTATTTCTTATTTTCTAATAAATACAATGAAGAATGTATCTTTTCCTATGACTTCCTCTTTGGTTAAGTCCCAGAAATTTTCATATGATGCACACTGTAAATTTAATTTGTAATCTTAGTTTTGATGTGTGATGTATTTTTAGACTTTTTGCCAATAATTTCAGGTTTTATTGAATTGTGCCAAAACAGAACTAATTGTATGATTTCTGATTTTTAGAAACTATCGAGATATTCTTAGTGTTCAATTTTTTTTTTCATGGGCAGACACTGGGAACAGAGCCCAGGTCTCCAGCATGGCAGACGAGAACTCTGCCTGCTGAGCCCACTGTGGCCCACCCTAGTGTTCACTTTTATGACATTCATTTTGTGAATGGCCTATGGGTATGGAAAATCTGTATTTTCTATTGGATACACACATATATGCATATACAACAAGTCCACACATACGCACATGATAAAATTTAATATATTTTTCAAATCTCCCACAGCCTTCATTATTTTGTTTATTTCTGAGTGAAATATTTCAATATCACCCATTATATGTATGGATTTATAGTTTGTACTCCTGTCTATTTTTGTTGCATATGTCTTGAAGCCAAGCTTTTAATGAATAAATTTCTGGCTCTTATTTCTTCCTGTAGTGTTGTAATTTTTATGCTCTAATGACCTGGGGTAGGGACGATGAAGCTCAATCTGTTGGTTGCTTCTGTGAGCCATACTTAGACTTTCATCTTTTCAGAATGCCTTGGCCCCTCCTGCCAACTCACCCAGATTCTCCCCAAGCTTTAACAAGCCAGCTCAATGCCATCTTCATACACAAAGCCTTCTGAGACCAACCCAACACATACTCACTTCTCTGAACTCCTGCAATATTTACAGTCAGAATGTCTACCATGTGCTGATTTGCTTGTCTGTCATAAATCTTTGACATTAATTGGTGGGCTCGTTGAAAGCAAAGAACCTGACAATTATTTTTTTCTATACACACAGCATCTAGCACAGCTCTTCAAGAAGAATGGCCTTCCATATTCTGAACCTAGGGGCATGAGTTCCTGAAAACCAAAGACGTATACAAGGTCAAATGTTGGGAGTTGTGGAAATTCTGGGGCTAGCCCCATGGTCAGAATGTCAGAGTCAAGAGTCTAATGCTGAGTTCAGATCCAAGACATAAGCTTTGATTAAAGTGAATTTGGCAGACAAAGGGGATGTTAGTCGTGGGAAATTCCCAAGTATCCGCTCACAATACCTCCTCTAAGCCCTCTAACATGCTTAGAGATCCCACATAGGCATGCCCAGTATCCCACTGCTGATCTTGTCTGCTGCCACGACTAAGTGAAACTCCCATTCTACTTTGGTTCTCCTCATACTATGCATTTAATCATTATAAGAGCAAATACTATTAACGTGTTCCCCTACCACAGTTCCCAGAATTACCGTATCCACCTGAAAGTGGTTTAATGGGTGCATATAGCTGGCATCTCTCCTTGGTTCCTGCAGCTCCATCCACAAAGTTGACCACATTTTGTCTTCATCAACCCTAGATCCTGAGGGAAACAGCACCCATAGCACATGGCATTTACTACCACTGAGCAATCACTCACTGCTTGTTTCACTCTGGTTTGTGAGCAACTTGGAAGAACTGGCTGACTGTCTTTCTCATCTCTGGGGCTCAGAGAAAGTTTGGGGTATGGGGAGCTCCAAAGAAGGAGTTGCCAAAATTGAATAAGGAAGAGAAGAATTGATGGTTGATAGTCAGAAGCATCATGTGGCTACCAAGAATGGCTCCTGGATGCTGCAGTTAAGCTTCCAGAAGCTGTCTCCACCCTTGGACTTGGATGAATAGGCACAGCTGAGGTCAGTCAGGTCTCTATACACTAAAGGAAGCCTGGCCCACCAACTGCAACCTGAGCTTAGAGCAGCATGAATCAGAGAAGCCTGGGGAGCCTCAAATGGTTAGAAATATCTGAGTTTGAAGCCACTGAGGCAAAGAGCCTGAGGTAGAGTAGAAAAATGGAGTATATCCTCATTCTGGTGTGACATGGGGTGGTGGGTTTTAGTACAGTCTAGTTCAGGCATCTCCTCCAGAGAGACTTTCCCTTTGTATCGCTGTCACTCCTCAAAGGCGTTCAAGTTTCCCACCTTTCATCTGGGTGAGAGCCTTATAGATTTCATGACTTGTCAGACCAGAGGGTGCTAACATTGGATGGCTCAGAAGTCGAGGAGCTGGGACAAACGACAGCATCTCCAGGTGCTGGAGAAATGAGAGGCAGTGAGCTGACCACCAGAAAAGGACAACTCTGGCTCTGGTGTATACTGGAGTGCAGCCCAGCATTTTTCCTGAGGCAGGTCATTAACCTGGGCAAAGTGTGCACATATGCAACTGCCAAGAAAATTAATTCAAACAGTAAAGTAAATGTTTAGAAATCACATTTAGTGGGAGAACAAATTCCAGGGACCAGGATATGAGGTCAGTGAAGAAAGCAAGGTGTTTGGAAGGTAGTGTGTGATTCCTATACTCGCTGCTTCAAAAGACTCAGGTTCTTTCAGATCTGGGCTCCTGGGCCATAAAATACAGGATGCCCCAGTTTGAGTAGGAGCCAGGGACATGAAAGAAAATTAATATCTACTGAACATCTATTTGTGTGAGGATCAGAACCAGGCATTTTTATCTTCATATCATGTCCTAGTTTTCCAGACTGCTAAGATAAACACAATGGTTGTTTTAAACAGCAGGAATGTATTGGCTCTTAGATTCAGAGGCCAGATGTCCATATTCAAGACATTGGCTAGAAGGCTTGCTTCCTCCTAGGACTGGTAATATTCTGGCTGGTCAGTCACCCTTGGGTTCCTTGGTTGATGGTGATGACCCATTTTCTTACAGGTTATACTGACTTCCATCTTCCAGACTCTCCCCAATGCTTTGTCTCATTATGTCTGAATTTCCTCTGCTTATAAAGGACTCGAGTAATCCAGATGAAGGTCCACCCTCATTCAGTTGGACCACAACTGAAGCAAAAATAACATTTTCCAAGAACCCTATTTACAATGGGTTCACGCACATAGGGACATGGATTAATATTAAGAACATGTGTAGACTGGGATACATCATTCAACCTACCACATATCCATATCCTTGTAATACTATCCTCATAGCAGAGAATAGAAACATAGTTCAATGAAGATTATCTTGTCTACACCAGCTTCCAAAACTGGTGGAGATCAGGGAAGGGAGGTTGGGCCACAGAGAATATAAATGTGCTCAGTCATCACCTCATGGACAGGGTGAACTCAGAGGGACACACATCCCCAACTGCTCACATTCCATTAGAGCAAACTGGTCACAGAAGCAACAACATGAGCTTTGGAAGCCTCCAGCCAAAAATCAAGTTCTGTTTGAATGGAACACTTATCAGAGAAATCTTGTCTTTCAATAATGAAATGCAAGTTTATGAAAGTAGGACAATTGGTTGTCCTCAGAATGAATCATAAGCTCTTTTTAATTACAAAGACTGTGCTCAGAATGGGAGTCATGCAATTAAGCTACCTGCGTATTCTCTGCCTCTTTTCTGGGCTGTGCAGCCCTAAAGAATTGGCTTTTGGAAAATGTGCATATCATCATGATGGATTTAAACAAGACCCAGTGTCATTTTGGGTCAACTGTTAAACACCCACTGGGCATGGAGAATGGGCTCCAAGGGGTCCAAGAAAAGCACAAGACTCGTTTTGACTTACCACTCCCAGAAGTGGGCCACATTTCTGCAGAGAAAGTACAAGGTCTGACAGAGATAAAAGAGTTGTCAAAAAAGTGGTATCAGCCTGGGCTGGGGGTTTCGACGTGGGTCCGTGGAGGAGATGGGACTTCATCTATGTGGAGTATGAATCCAAGCATGGCCCCATACCCAGCTGAAAATGTTCCTGTCACTCCGCATACCCTAAAAACTTGTGTATGAAAACTTTGCATGCTGCTCAAGGTTTTCCCTGAAGTATGCCCTCTCTTTGTTTTCTCTCTATCCATGAGATATCATCTTCCAACAACACCAAACTGATGTCAATTTCCTGTCCATGCAATGAAGCTGCTTCCTCAAGTCTTTCCTCCCACTGTTCCCGCTGTTTTATTCTTCCCCTTCACTCCCTGCTCATGCCTGGCTAATTCCTGGCCACCCTTCACATATCTGCTGAGGATGCCAACACCTGGCCCATTCTGTATTGTCATTGCTTGAAGCTGCATTGTCAGCCTCACCTCATGCTTCACAGCCTCCTCAGAAAACCTTAAACAGCTGCCTCATGTCCCAAGAGGATGAGCTGCATTTCTTGAACACACCAGTTAGAGCCTCACTCTCCCAGGGCAGCTCTGCATGGCCACCTGGTTCTTCCTAAAGGAACACATCTCCCAGAGCTCAACCTGGCCCAGTTGCCAGCTGGCCCTCACAGGGCCAGCGGCCCAAATGCTCAGAAGGCATGAAGAGATATTTGCTGGGAGGCTACCTGGGTGAGTGGAAGGAGCTTGGCTATGCAGAGACCATGGGTTGGAGCCCTGGTTCTTATCCACAGTCTTCCCTGTCTATTAAATGGGAGCACAAGAGTGCCAGCTACCTCACAGGCTGCCAATGACACAGGCTAAGCACCAGGTCTATGGTGGACACTCAGGAAAGTGGCAGCTCTCTTTTTGGCTAGCCAAGGCACCCATGTATGAACACAGCTGACTGACCAGTCTGTAGCCACAGCCCCCTTGGGGCAGTCTCCCACACTCATCATCAGAGCTTGGTCATTGTGATTTCCTGGGCATAAAGGTTCTTTGATGCCCATGGGTTTTCTCCTTGAGGCTTTCCTTCCACTTCCCCAACTCCATGTCTTGAAGTTGTGCCCAGCACCACCTTGTGACTGAGATGGACACTGCAAGTGGGCATTTCAGAGATTTCTGACATCTTTTTGGTGCTCTTGGGTGTGATTGGGCAGTGGTGGTGCTCTGCAACTACAATCCATCATTCTAGATTTTAATACAGGTTGAATTTGGCACTGGGCTTCCAAAGACACCCACACTAAAGGTCAGTATAAGCTTTGCAGGGTTGGAGCATGTTTCCAATACAGCCCTTAGCTGCTGGCCCTGTGGGGAAGCACAGCCTATAGTCAGCTCTCTGGCCCAGGGGCTATTTGTGAGCTATAGACCCCCAGATCCAACCACCTCTGCAGCATTGCTACCTTGGCATCTCTATAGTCACACAACACAACAGAAGCCCAGATCCATGCTACCCCCAGCTCAGAGAGTGGCTCTATCTCAGACAGGTAACTCAAGCCCATGCAGGGTCCACAGGATCAAATGTGGCCAGTTGCCCTGAATTCCTTGTTTTTCCTTCACTCCACAACTCTGATCTGGTTCTGATGACAATGGCCCTACAAATACTTTGCAGCTAGGGGAGGCCGTGCAACAGAATTCTAGCCCCCAAGGAGTGTGCACCTTCCTAGAACCAAAAGGAGCCTCTCTTGAAGGAGCATGTGATGGTTAGGTTCATGTGTCAATTTGGCCAGGTGATGGTGCCCAGTTGTCAGGTCAAGAAAGCACTGGCCTGTCTGTTGCTGTGAGAACATTGCAGGGACTTAAATCATGAGCATATTTGTTGCGTCCATGACTGGTTACATCTACAGTTGGCTAAAGAGAGTGCCTTCTGCAGTGAGTGACCCTTAATCTGATTGCCCAAAGGTTTTTAAGGAGAGTTCAGAAGAGAGAATCTCTCCCAGCTTCAGCCAGCCGAGTTCTACTGGGGAGTTCATTGAACATCTCCATAAAGGCTGCCAGTTGGCAGCCTGTCCTATAGGTCACCCTTGTTCCTTCTCCTTTCCTCCTCAGTGCAGGACATGGTAGGGCAGGGAAGTGGAAAGATGGAAATGCTGGGTCTTGGGACCTTGTCAAGCCACCACATCAGCCCCAGACTCTCCACCCGCAAAAGTCTCTCATAAAACATTCCTGTTTTGTCCATCTAGGTCGCCAGGGTTTGGATTTCATACTGCAAGGACCCAAGTACACTCCTGCCAGACGCATCACTTTTGCCTTCAGTCTTGTTACTGGATCAGGTTCTGTTCATCCCAACTCCCAAGCAGCACCAAAGTCCACCTCTACTCTCCATTTTGTGGCCACAACCATCATTTGCAGCAGCCCCCTAACTGGGCCTTGACCTTCATCCTCACCACTTCGCTTGTGAAGTCATCACATTATGGTCGGAACCATCATCCAAAACCACAAATCCAATCATGTCCCTACTCCAACTCTCTATACTTCGCAATCTGTGTTCTTGGGTATTTGATTCCTGCAGAAACTGTTCCCTTCTGCTGAGTGCTAGGCCTTCTCCTGCCTCCAGACCTGGGTATCCTTTCTTCCTGGGGTTCTTTCGACACAGTGGAGCACCTTGTCTGTGGAAGGCAGCCTGAGTGGTTCCAGAAATCTGTGCAGCATCCGCTCCCCAGCCATCCTCCTCCTGCAGCCGGGAGAGGACCAGTGAGCTGTGCACCTTGGGTAAGCCACTGATCTGTCGGACTCTCGCCTTCCTTGCTTGGAAAAGGAAATCACCACACCCAGCCCACGGGGAGGATGGAATCTCCTGCCCTCCTCTGTGTGTGTACAGGTGGGCTGAGGGCAAGCGCATCCATTCTCCAGGACAGATGGAACTGATGGGGCAGAGGGAAGAAGTCGTTTCAGCTGTAAATCTATGCCAGTCTCCATAGGAAGTATGAATATAGAAGCATTGCTTTCACATTTATACTTTGATTTATATTTTGAGGCATTTTTCCTCTCAGAGGAAAGGAATGGTGCACTGTGGTGGAAGAAATACCAAATTGGTGATTACAAGTGACAGATGGATCCAAGTCCCAGGCTTGTGACCAACAGGTAGAGAGGGCTGGGGGCACACCTTGTCTTCTCCAGCTCCTTGTTCCCACTCAGAAAGGATAACTCCAGAAGCCCATCCCAGGGCCCACTGCCGGTCTGACATTCTATTCAGAGACACAATCAGGATTTGTTTTTATGATGGCTTTCAGAACTGGGACACACAGAAAAAAATGACTCCCCCTGGGGAAAGCAAGAACTGGCATTGCCCAGATTCCCACCTTGTCTGAAAGCAGGGCAGCTGGATCTTGGTGACCTAGTGCATTGTTCCATTCTCTTCACACCGTAACTGAGCCTCTATAGGGCACCATCCCCAAACCCTACCATAGAGACCACAACCCCCAGGGGTTACAAACAGGAGGAACAGGATGAGAAGTTACGGTGACAGTGTGCCACAAATGAAACAAGACTTCTAGATACACACCTGAATAGTTTGCAATAATAGGACCAGGTGAGCTTCCCAATCCTTTGCCAGAGGTTGGTTAGAATAGAGTGCACATGGTTCGAGCAGCAACCCACAGTGCATTATACTGAACAGCACTGGGTCATCTGAGAGGAGGCCAGTGCTTTCAATTACAGATGTCATTAAACAGAAATGTTTCCATCTGAGAGTTGATTTCATCTGAAACCCGTGCCGGCGTGAGGGAGGTCTAAATCTAAGGTAGCCAGGTGAAAATGACACGAGGCAGTGCTTTTTGACACTAAAGTGAGTTCTGTCCACTCAAAGTCAGTTCTGCTTTCCAGGATCTTCTTTCAGTTACAGTCAAGACGGGCATTCAGATTAATGGGAGAGGTATGAGAGGAGGGCAAAAATAATGCAAGGCTGAAATGCCAACAACTAGAATAAAAAGGAAAAAGCTAATCTAGGGTTAGTAGTTTAACAACCACAACTGACTGCAAGAGAGTGTGTTTAAGTCCACATCCCGAACGGCAGCTTTAATAAATTGATAAGGCCTACTTTCAATAAGCTCGGCATTTATATAATGAAAATTAATTTCCATAAAGTCCTTCAACAAATATGGCTTTGTTAATTAGGTTAGTTGCCCTTTCTGCAGTGTTCATCCTGCATCCTGCTTAATTATTCCTGGCGAATGCTTTTTGTCACATACCAGACCACCGTACAGTTCAAGCATGCTTCTGGGTTAGCATCGGCTTCTAGCAACAGACATTTATGGAGTGCCTGCTACACGCCAGACCTAGGAGGAAGGGAAGGCAGGCACTCCATAAACATGCACACACCTAACAAGCAACAGACCCAGAACAGCCAACTGCTAAGTTTGACTGAATCACCTTCTGCCCTGTACTAAGTGACTGAATTAAGTACACCAGCTCTGTGAGTAAGTAGTGGAGCTTTGATCTGACCCCAGAGGGATTTTACGCTCAACCCCACCCTTGTCCTGCAAGCCAGGGGCTGTGTGGGAAATCAAGAAAGATGCCATGGTAGAGATAGCTGATTGTCCCAAATATCCCCCATTCTTCTGATCCTTTTAGTAAGAGAACCTCCTAGAAGCAAAAGTCCCCAGACTAAATTTTCAGCTGAGTGTGAACCTGTGACCTAACTGAGCTCCTCCCAGGATATCTTCTTAAAAGAAAGCTGCTCTCCCTCCACTTGACAGGTGCCAAGGTGATGGTGGAGCAATGAGACAGAGGAACTGGGGTCTCTGGATGACCTCCTGGAGTGGGGAGGTCCAGCCCACTGACCCTGACCTGGTCCCACTTTAATAGAAGAGAAACACAGCCCTCCTCTTTCTCTCATTCAAGCCACTTGTATGGCCTCTGTTAAGGATAACTGATGATGCAGATTTGAATCTATCTGGAGAAATAGGATTTCTAAGGATTCATTAACTGTGCTGGATTCCATCCATTTGCTCCTTCAACACAACTCTCCACCTCCCTCCACGCTGATCTGTTTCCTGCAATGTCGACCAGGATGTATAGTCTCAAGTGACTTCCAGCTGGCTTCAGTTCACTGACTGGACACACCAGCAGATCAGAGGGCAGTAGGAAATTGAGGTTAGGGATTTGGGCTACCAGTTCCTGACCTGCCAGACTGTTGTGGCTTGGTTGTTCCTTTTCCAAAGGGGGCCTCCCTAGCAGCAGCAGATACCTTTCCAAGGTTTCTTCAGTCCAGGAAGCAGGTAGGAAGAGGAGGGAAGTAAAAGTCCCCTTGGTCTGAGGGTGCCCATCTTTTGCGAGTTTCCTGCTACCCTGGCTTAATAGTTCCTTTATCAAACCTTTCTCCAATTAGGCCATTTGAATGTGTTTATCTGTTTCCTGCTGTGGCTCTAACTGATGCAGCTTTGAAGAGTTAAGACCCTTGTATATCACTGCTGTTTCCACGACACCCTAGAAGACTTGGGGTTTTCAAGTTCTGCTCTTAAGTCTCACTTACCAGGTGAGAATTTGGACAAGCTATCCAGCTTTCCGAGCCTCAGGTTCCATACCAGCCAGATATGTATGAAGACCTCTAATCTCCCTTTTGATGCCTGCCTTCAGTTACCCTCATGCTTCTTGGGTCCGGATGTTTGGGACAGACAGATCCAATGACCCCAGAATGAAAAAAAAAAGCAGTCAAGCCAGTTAGCTTATCCTCTCTGTTTCTGTGCAATGGCCTCCACCTGGTTTGGGGACTGCAGTTGACAGGCTAGGCTACGCTATTCTGACATAACAAAAACTCCAAAATCTCAGCAGCTTAATACAATAAAAGTTTATTTCTTATTGACAAAAAGCCCTGGAAGGTCCAGGCAACTCTTTACCACTGGGGGGTTAAACTTCTTGTCTGCATCATCTCAATACAAGCCTTTTATTTGCTGCTATGGGGAAAGAGAGAGACCAGAGGATTCCATAGACATTTTCACCGCCTCGGCCACAAAGTGACATTGGCCATTCCTTCCATTCTTAATTGGCAAATTAATCACCCAGGCCTGCCAAACTGCATGCATGGTTTTTCACCTACCCAAGAAGAATGGCTGTGAAACAGAATTTGTGTAACTTGGGTCATCGGCTCTGTCACAGGGATTCTGCAGGCAGAGACAGTCTTCGCTGGCTGGCTAGAGTGGACTGGAATGGATTGTTTTATTTTTTATTTTAGGTACATAGCATTTATTGCAAACAAAAAAATATGAAGCATGAAAAAAGCAAATATATGAAGAATGAGAAGCTGACCTGGAACACATGCCCACCCATGGAGCAGAGTGGCAGACGTGACAAGACTGGGTCCATGTGCTGGTGATGGGCCTCGGAGTTTTGTCTCCAAGTGAACAGACAAAGTCCTGTGCATGGCGTCTCCTCACCTGCAGTGGTGAGCCAGAATGTCACCACTATTTATAGATGGCTCAGTCACAGCCCTTTGTACTTCAGCTCATGGAACCCACTGCCCTTCAGCCTCCCTCCTAGCTTCCAGGCTGCATTGCCAATGCAGTTCAGCAGACTGGGTTCTTGTCTTTCTTGTCCAAACATTTCCACTTCCTACTCTCAGCCAGCTGGCATGAGAAGGAGGAAGACAGGACAGGAAACAGCATCAATTGAAACCTTACTCTTGTCACACAGAAAAAGATCAGACTCAAACACCAGGTGGGTCTGGGCACAAGACCTGCACTTCTGCTGGAGGGCAGTAAGCCTGGTAATGCCACCACCAAAACAACACATTGAGGCTCTCCAAACGTGTTGGGAAGTCAACAGTTTGGGAGACAGCTGATACTGACTCTTCTTTTGCATTTGTTTTGTTCATCATTTTAATTCTCAGGTAAGCCCTAGGAGATAGGGGTTATGAATCTCAATATGAGAGGTACCCTGCTCCCAAACAAGGTGATACAGCAAAGAAATGGCAGGATCAACTCAAGCCTAGTTGCCAATAATGACTACACTTTTTCCTCAGCATGAAAGTAAGAATGATTGGTAATTACTCAACGTGTTACTTTTCAAAGATTTTGCATTTTAGAATAAGAAGAGTAGACGGCAAAGAAATAGACATCTAATGGCACAATTCCAAACACTGAGGCACTGAAATGACATATTTTCTGATAGGGTAGCAGAAGGAGGGTGCTTTGTCAGTCATTTCCCATAACCCAATAGTGCAGAGAAGGGACCCCAACAGAAGCGGCCCACAAGTAGAATGCCAAAGTGTATTCTGGAGGGTAAAGGAGCCTATTGTATAATGAGCTTGAGGAAGCTCAGGGTGATCTCCACTTTGGGAATTCATAGTGTCTGTTAAAGGCTCTGAGAAGTCCTGCTGTACACTAGCAATGAACAATCCAAAGAGGAAATTAAGACAGTTCCATATACAATAGCATATAATGGAATCAAAATATCTAGGAATAAGTTTAACTAAGGACACAAAAGATTTATATACTGAAAACTGCAAAACTGCTGAAAAAAGTAAAGAAGATCTAAAATATGGGCAAGACATCCCATGTTCATGGATTATAAGAGTTAACACTGTTAATACTTCAATATTATCCAAAGCAAATATACTTATTCAGTGCAATTCTTATTAAAATTTCAGCAGTCTTTTTTGCAAAAATGGAAAAACAATCCTCAAATGTATATGAAACTGCAAGGGGCCCTGAATAGCCAAAACAATCTTGAAAAGGAAAAATGGGATTGGAAGACTCACACTTAGCAATTCCAAATTGTATTACAAAGCAATAGCAATCAAAACAATATGGAAGTGGCACACAAATAGACAGTTAGAGCAGTGAAACAGAATTGAAAGTCCATGAATAGAACCACATATCCATGGCTAATGGATTTTTTTTTTTGCATGGGCAGGCAGCAGCAATCGAACCTGGGTCTCCAGCATGGCAGGAGAGAACTCTGCCTGCTGAGCCACTGTGGCCCGCCCACTAATGGATTTTTGACAAGAGTGCCAAGTTCACTCAATGGATATGAATAGAGATTCAATAGTCTCTTCAACAAATGGTGTTGGGAAAACTGGATAACCAGATGAAGAAGAATAAAGCAAGATCTCTACCTCAAACGCCATACAAAATTAACTCAAGATGGATCCAGTATTTAATATAAAAGCTAAAGTTGCAAAACACTTAGAAGATAACATACAGACAAATCTTTGTGATCTGGGATTTGACAATTAATTCTTAGATATGATGCCAAAAGTACAGGCAACAAAAGAATCAATGGATAAACTTGATTTCATCAAAATTAAAAACAGTGTGCATCAAAGGAAATTATCAAGAAAGGGGAAAAACAACCTACATAGTGGGAGAAAGCTGTTTCAAATCATATATAGGGAAAGGGTATAATATTTGAATATATAAAGAGAGTTTACAGTGTAACAACAAAAGACAACATATTAGAAACTAGGCAAACTATTTGAGTAGAAATTTCTCTAAAGAAAATACAATAATGGCCAACAGACACATTTAAAATGCTCAACATCATTAGCCATTAGGGAAATGCAAATTAGAACCATAATGAGATACCACTTCACACCTCCAACCCAAGAGTCCATCAACAAATGAATGGAAACAAAATGTAACACATGCACTCAGTGGAATATTATTCAGCCATAAGGAGAAAAAAAAAAGAAGTAATGCGACATGCTGAAACATGAAAGAACCTTGAAAACACCATGCTCGGTAAAATGAGCAAGACACATAAGGACAAAAGGATATGACTAGATGGAAAATTCATGGAGATAGAAAGCAGATTAGTGGTTACTGGGGAAGGAGGATATACAGGAGCAGGAGAAGGTGGAGGGTTTGTTACAGCAAAAAAGTCCCACCTGGAAGTGAACACAGTATTCCAGGTATGGTCTGATGAGGTTACAGAAATTACAACCTTTCCACTCATTTGTCTGAGACACTATCCTTCTATTACTGTACTCTAAGATAGAATTTGTTTTCTCAGCAGCAATACTGCATTGTTGATTTATCTTTAGCTTAAAACAGTCTCTTTTTTAAAAAATTTACCAAAAAAGTCCTCTGTAAAAAAAACCTGCTTATGGAAAGGGAGTTAGTAGTGGCTACTCTGTACAGGGGAGCTGTGATGAAGAGTTACAAAGAGGGGCAATGGCTAAAGATGAGTCTATTCAACATTTTTGAACCAAACCCTACCCTGAATTTTTAACCACAGATTTTTTTTAATGCAACAACTAGAAATATCCTAAATATCTAGTGTTCTATGAAACCCACTTTGGGAAATTCTGCCTTCATGACTTTTGGAGTTTATCCACAGGTTGGTGAAGGAGAAAGAAAGGGAGCAGCAGGGGTGAATGTGACCAGCCATCACCCCTAGGAGAGCAATCAGAAATGATGACATACAAAAATTAAAATGTTAAGTATGCTTACTTGTATACTTGTAGAAATACACTTGTTGAAGTATACATGGAAAAGGTGTGAGTGATTTTCTTGAAAAACCCCCAAGGCTAAATTACTGCATGAAGTGAGGTCTACCCAGTGTGCAGGTGTGTGTGTGTATGTGTGTGTTCATGAGAGAGGGAGAAGGTGTGTGTGATTCAAAGAATAGTAGGTCAAGTCTAACAGATGCCAATTGCAAGAGCCCAGTGGAAACTTAATATGGGCTGAACATATTGAAGCAATGTCTTGTGGCTTTTTACCATTCAAGGCTGAAAAATGGAGGACCCCATCTGCCTTTGATGGTTTATAGGTAGCCAATACAAAAGGCAAGGAACTGACTTTGAAAATCTCTTACACTGCCTTGGACCTTTCTTTCTGAGTTTTGTTCTTTTGTCTAATGAATGGAGGTGAAACATTGGCACAGCCATTTCACTGCTGGGTTGACCAGTTCTACAGACCTATGGTCAAGGAAATTAGGGCTGGCACCTGTAATTCATATTCTTCTTTTCGAACTTCCAAGACCATTCCTAAATATGATTGCATCAGCAACATTACTTTTTGTTCTTCCATGTCTCTAATGTCTGAACATGCATCCATGTTCCCAAAACAAATTGCATCCATTCAAAACCTTTGATCTCATTAGAATCTGTTGAGAACCACAAAGAAAAGAAACAAATACAAAAGAAAAGAGAGATCTAAAAGCCCAGCCCATTCTGTGGGACAGAATGAGTAGGCTCTGCCACCACAGTTAGAAGGAGAGACCTCAGAGGAGAATGGATGTTTGGGTCTGTGTGTATCGCCTGGGCTGAAAGGTATGCATGAGCCCCACAGAGGGCACCACTCAAAGGGAAAACCCAATTCCCAAGCTTATGGTTACAAAGTGTTGACTCCTGGTAACCTATGTTTTAGATTTTGACTCTATGAGTTTGCTTATTCTAATTACTTCATATTAGCATATACACACTCTTGATTATAAGTAGCATGAAAGTAGAGATTCCATTTTATTGTGTTTTTCTCACTGCTGTATTGCCAGGGCTTAGTGCATCATTTAGGCAAGGAAAAATCTCAAGAATATTTAATAATAAATTAAGATCCCTGACTTCCTGAATATAATAGAGAGAATATAACTTAGCAGGGCTTCTGACTCCATGGTTAACTTTTAGAGAATCACTGTATTTATGATTAAATGCATGACTTTGGAATTACTCTACATGGTTTTAAATCTAGTTCAGCCGCTTATTTGACTCATGGTTTGGGTGAGTTTTGTAACATTTCCAAGACCTGTTTCTCATCTGGGACTAAAGGACTGTAGGCACAATGCCTGATACATTGCAAGCTCTCACAAAATGTTATTACTCGAAAATCTATCGATTTGTTGCATCTTGTGGTTTTCACCAATCTAAGTGCCTATTTGATCTTATTCTCCTAGTAAGTCTGTTAATTGGGGCTTAGTATAATATATTTATTTATAATATTGTTAGTGTAGAAAGTTCATGATTGTTATAACTCCTTGGAGAATTGTTCCTTTTATCATTGAACTTCTTTATTCATAGTAAAACTTTTAGGTTCATATTCTTTGTTCTATCATATATATTGTCACATCTGCTTTCATTCAGTTAAATCCTACTTAAAATTTACAACTCTTTATTGACAAGCTTTTCCTGCCATTAATTTTACCTTAAAATTTTACCATTAATGCTTAGTTTATAGTTTTCTCCCAAATTCTTTAGTAATTTTAATTTGTTTTCCTTCTTCTGAAGAAGAAATTATTATTCTTTTTCTTTTCTCTGATTTTACCCATTTCATCCTCCATGTTATTTTTGATATTTTATACTTCTTCTTTTTAAGCTGTTGACAATATTATTATTTATTGCCAATTTTATTTATATTTATGTACATAATTTCTCCAATTATTATAAATTGCTTTTGCATCTCAATCCTTGTTACCAGAGTCTATAATCTTCTGGCTGAAGTATATCCTTAAAGAGTTCAATTCAAAGGGGATCTATGAGTAGCAAACTGTCATAGTCTTCGTATGCATTAAAATCTTTATTTTGCCCTTATATTTGAAGAATAATGTCATTGGTTATAGCATTATTGCTGACAGCTATTCTCTCAGCACTTCACAGATATAATTCCATTGTTTCTGGCATCATCTGTTATTGCTAGAAACAGATCACCAATCTGATATTTTTCTTTGTGTTTACTCTGTCTTTCCTTTATAGAAGTTTTTAGGATTTTGATTTATTCCATATTCTACTTTGACCATGATGTTTTTAGGTAAGTGTTGCTTTTATTTTCCTGCTTAAGACTTGATGTACTTTTTTATTTTTTTTTCCTTGGGCAGACACCAGGAATCAAACCCAGGTATCTGGCATGGCAGGCAAAAACTCTGCCTGCTGAGCCACTGTGGCCCACCCTCAATGGACTTCTTTAATATGAAGAATTCTGTCTATCTTCTTCAAAAACTACTATTTCCTCATTTTCACTAATCACTGTTTTAAAAATTTCTATTAGACCTATATTTAAGCCTCTCAATCTAGCCTCTATGTCTAATTTTTCTTTTCCTCTTTCTTTGTACAGTATTCTGCTAAATTGGATTAGTGCTTTCTTCCAATTCACTAATTCTCTCTTTGGCTGTGTCTAAACTACTGTACTATTTATCTATTGAAAGTTTGTTTTTCTTCAATTTTGATGGCTATATATCTAATTTCTAGAATTATTATTTGTGTCTTTTCTATAGCTGCCTGTTCTTTTTCATAATGGCCTTCCTTTACCTGTTTATAGACCCTTTCCTTTTCTTTGCTCTTTAAAAGTTAAACATACTTGCTCTATTGCTTCTGGTTCCTCAGGGGTAAATATCTCCTTTCTCTCATCTACTGATTCTTTTTCCTAGCATTAGCTTTGCTCATTTGCTTTGACTTTTTGTCTCTGAGCTCAGTTTCAGCATAATTTGTCTTCTATAGGAATCCAGGATATGTCCTGAGCTATGGAATGTTCCTATGGATGATTTTGAATTTACTTCTGCCAGAGCATTACAGTGTCATGAGAAAAATCCTATGATAGTTTTTTTTAGCACCATAGGATGGATGACGTGATGTGGAGCTCCACACTTTGTGTGGCCTAGGTTGGATTTCAGTTTCTAAAAGGTTACATTATTCACCCACAGTCTATGGTAAGTGGCCCCTTTCTGTACTACACCCCTAGGCTAAACAACCTCTTTGCATGCAAGTTTTCACAAGGGACCCAGTTCCATCCCAATGCATGTGACCTTAGGCCCCTATGTCCTTCCTTATACCCTGTAAGGTGTTAATACAGTCCCTAGGGGAGCTCTTCAGTTTCAACACAGGCTCTCCTTTATGGCCTTACATTCCCTTTATTTCTGAATTCTAGTGATTTTTCATTCATGTACTTTCTTTTTATTGCCTCACTTTATCCATCTCAGAAAGTTGAGCTCAGACTTCCAACCAAGACAGGAGACTGACACCTCTACTTGGTCATTTAACAGACATATCAATCTCTTCCCTGATGACCATCTGACCACTGCCAATTTTCCCTGTTTCAGCAAATGACACCACCAATCTTACAGTAGCTTGGAGCAGGGGTACTGAGGAGTGCTTGAATTCACCTCTGTCGACCACCTTGACAGATGTCTGAGCTCAATAAATTGTGCTTTTCATTGACTGTACTCCCTTGTGGCCCACATTTCTCCATTATCATAAATGATGCCTTCTGTTGTCCTACTCTCAGGCTGAGAGGCCATACTTGCAGTATGCTGGAATCCTCTTGTCTGATAGCCCAAGATGAGCATTCAGAAAAAAAAATGAGAGTGATTTGGCATTCCCTGACCTCAAGGAACTCCTGAGGGTTCCTGGTGATCACCATTATTTTTACTAGGCTATGATAAACATTTACCTAATTTCACTGGAAATCATCAAACTATCCAATTTATACTTTCTAAAATCTATTTTTGTCCTCCTTTAAAGATTGGTAAAGTGTAAAGCCATCGGAAATCTTCTGGAAACTCTCCATTGCTATAAGTTTTCTCATAAATTACCAGCAATTATTTTATGATCCTATCAACAAGTTTAAATTCTGGGTCCATATTTGTCTTGGTCTGACATTTCATATGCTTGTAGCATTTCATATGCTTATAGTTTTCTCACTTAGGCTGAGTCCACCCCCTTCCCTTAACTGTGCTGCATCCACTCTTTCCATTTTGTAGATCTTGCTTTTTTAAAAGAAATCATAGCAGTAAAACAGGATTTGAGACATTGCACTTTCTCCCTGTCACCTTCTAACATTACATCATCTGCCATAAAGAGTTGGACTCTGTCAACAAAATGTTTTAAATGCTTTTTTAAAAAAATATCTTTAACACTTTTTTCATTTAGGAACTTTTTCAGATTTTGCTTTCCTTATAATCTTTATCCATATATGTGTCTTGCTTTGGCATTTGCTTTTGATTATGCTAATTACTTCTTAGCCTGCATGAAGGCTTAGACTATCCTTCTCCTACCCCTGCTCCTTCTCATTCTCCTTTCTTGGCTTCTTTTCATCATCCTGACTTCTATCCTAAGAGTACCCAATGGCTCAAGCCTTGGATCGCTTTTCTTCTCTATCTACACTGCCTCCCTGGATGATCTCATCCCAGACCTACAACCTTTAATAACAGGTATACACTGACAACTCATAATTTATACATCTACTCAAATTGTCACTCTTTAACAGCAAAGAGTTGTTAATCCAACTGTACCCTTGACTTCTTTATTTAGATGTTTAACAAACTTTATTACCTCCCCCAGCACCTGGCCTCTCTATTTTTGCAAATGATGCCAACATGCAACTGGTAGCTCAAGACAAAATCCTAGAATCATTTTTGTGACCACTTTCCCTTATATTCTACATCCAATTTACAAGCCCAGCAGACCTCTCCAATGCCCCATTTCTTTCCACCAGTGCATAATTAGAGCAAAACCATGAGATCCACATCCTGAAATCATGAGAATGTTGCTATTACATGATCAGCAATTGGATATCAGACCTCCAAATTCCCAGCTGGTCAGCTACACAAGATTGCACAAGGTATTTCATAAACCTCTCAATAATATGACCCTTGCCCAATTTTACAGGACTTATTATTGATGAGGCATCATTTGGTGCATTTTCATTAGTTTTACTTTATGATTCTTTTAGTACTTTAGAACTTTAGTAGCTTCATGTGACTACTTACCATGCTCACATTACTATGTCTTGATTTTTCATTCTGGGCATTATCAATTGACTATTCAAAGCGAAAGAAAATTTTCATTGTTCCCCACCTTACCTTATACATATAAACTTCCCATCTTTGTTTTGGTCCAATTTGGTTCTCATAATTTTAGTTAGATCAATATTTGATCTTAATATTGTTATGACCATTTAATTATTCTTCACAGCTGAACAATGCAGTCACCTTCTAACATTGATTATTTTTTATGATTATTTTTTATTTTGTCTAGCCTGAAGTCAATTATCTTTTTCTTTCATTTTATTTGCTTAGTTTTCTTTGTATTCTTCCCCATTGTGTAAATCCTCTCTGAATATATCCAAGCATATCATCATGAAGAAGCTCTACTGGAACTTTCTTTCTACCTAATAGTTTCTTTTTTATTTTATTTTGGTTTAACTTTTTATTATGGAAATTTTCAAACACATAAATATATAGTGATATAACAAACCTCACATACCTACCTTTTTTTACGGGAATATTTTAAAGAGAATCCCAGAAAAATAATGCAATTTTACCTATAGACACTTCATAATGCATCTCTATAGGTACTATTTAAAAATATAACCACCATGCTATTATCGAACCTAATGAAATAAGTAATTCATTAATATCCCTAATACCATTAATACCAGCATTTATTCAAATGCTCTGATTGTCTCCAATGTGTCTTTCTAGTGATTTATTTGAATTATGGTCCAAATAAGGCTTGAATTTCCTTGTGTCTTCAGTCTTTTTGATCTACAACAGTTTCCTCTTTCTTTTTCTCTTTTTTCAATGCACTTGACTTGTTGGAGAAACCAAGTCACTTGTCTTGTAAGGAGTCTCAAAATCTAAATTTGGCTGAGTGCTTCTTCTGTGTGTCACTTGTTTCTGTTGTCTTCATATCTCTTGCACTGTAGTAGTTAGATTTAGAGTTAGATTTCTCAACATTGGCTGCATATTAGAGCCACTTGGAGAGCTTTTAACAATCCCAATGCCCTGACCAATTAAATCAGAGTCTCAGAGGGGGACCAAAGCTGCAGTAATTTTTAAGTGTAGTGGCCAGGTGATTACACACTAATAAAATAGGCGATGATTATTGATTGGTGAAAATATGACCTTTATCTTTATAATGGAGGGGTCAGGCTGACACTACCTGAATCCACTGATGAATCTTAGCGTTGCTAAAGGTGGAACACCTTCACACTGTACACCTTGTGAAGTGTTGAACTGAAACAGTGGTTCCTAACCTTCCTGGGCTCATGTCAGAATTAAACTCAGATATTACAATTCAATTGTTCTGGGGTGACGCCTGCATACTACTTACCAAGTGTTCCCCAGGTGATTCTAATGTGTAGCCACTGTTGAGAGCGACCTCTATAGGAAGTCTACAGAATGATCTATGAAGTCTTTATGCCTAACAAATTGAATCTGCATCAACTCAAACCTCTATAGTAATGGTCCTCAAACTTTAGTGTGACCCAGAATCACCTGACAGCCTTGTTAAAAGAGTGATTGCAGGACTCCCACCCCGAGTTTCATATCCAGTAGGTTGTTGTGAGGCCTAAGTTTGCATTTCTCAAGTTCTCAGAAGCTGCTGCTTGTCCTGGAACCGCCTTTGAGAACATCTGCTCGATGGGACAGTGGTTTTTCCTTTTGTGTTCCACACTGTAATCACCTGGCTCCAGAACCTTTTGATGTAGCCTGACTGGTCTTTAATCACATCTGTGTTTTCTAATATAATAAGAAGGCAAATTTCCTTCCCCAGACATGGACTCAGATATTTCTCCATGGAGTTCTGGTTTCTTTTAGGGATAAATGGAATTTAGAGGTCACAAATTTGAGCTCTAAATGTGCTCATTGCTACTGAGTTATCATTGCGTCTAGATCTTCTCAGTAGACAGAACTGGAAACATTTAGGAAGAGAAGTCATGATATCAAAGCAATATTTCAAATTTCAATTTAAGTTGAGTTTTAAGTCAAGTTAAAAAATAAGTTATATTCACACATCATGCAGTTCATCCAAAGTGTATAATCAATGGCTCTTGGTATAATCACAGTTAAGTTAGCTCTGATTTTATACTTTTATCTGTTCTATCAAAATCTTGGTTCTTAACTATATTATCCTTATTACCTATTTGTTTTTCATATAATAATAAATAATAAAAATAAATAAATAAAGTAATAATACAGCACTAACAATTAGACTACGGAACTTCTGCTTAAAATTTCTTTTTTCTCCTTTTATCATAGAATATATCCCACTGAGGATGTACAGTCAGAATACTGTTTTAGAGTCTCATGAAGTAATTATTTTCTCCATGCACTTATGTCACCATTTGATGTATGGTTAGGCTTTCAGTTTCTGCTGGAACATGCTCTAATCTGAGTTGGCTGTTCTCCTTGCTGGCTGTACAGTTTTGATGTTGGTCTCTCCTGGGAATCAGCTGCTTCCCCAGAGGTACATGCATACAGCATCTCCTCTTACATCTCTAGTAATGGTAATGCATTATTTAAGTTCTCTTCTCCTTGCATAGTCTGCTTCCTTCAAGATGAGTGTGTCACTTTTCTGTTTTCAGTTTGCTGGTCTTGGTCTCTACTGTTTGTATTGCACATTTTGCTCAAATATCTTGAGGCCCTTAATTAATAGTGAGGTACTGAAAATCAAATGGATGCTTTCTCTGCCAGAGGCTTGTTGGCCACCTTCCCTATAAAGGATGTGACATGGACGTATCCTTGAGGAGACCCTATTATCAGTATCCGTAGGTTTTTATTTCCTGCATTGGTCAGGTTCTGCAGACTATGCTCTTCTATCACCTACCTGGAGGGCAGAAGCTGCCTGTCAATGTTACAGTACATCCCAGTAGAGAAAAAGTCATATAAATGCTCTCTCACGTTCTTTGTTGTTCATACTGCACCTCTACTCTCTGCGAAGCCTGCTATCTAGCCCAGAGACCCTCCAGGACCCTTTAGAGACTAAACCTCAGTCTCCTGCCAGGGCAGGGGGAGAGTTGCCCCACAGCAGAGACTGGGGGAGGGGATCTAGGGGCTAACCTATTTCTTAAGTGGACTTGCATCTGTTTCTCCTGTTTTTGCAGAATTCCAGAGGTACTTTATATTGCAATACTTTGGCCTCTTGTGGGATCTAATACACAAACCAGGTTGCTTCTTGGTTTTTACTTCTGCCAGTGAAAAATTCCATTTTCTCCATTGTAGTCTATCAATTGCCACTTGCCATCTGCTTTCCAGTTCCCCAAATTTTGTTATTTCTGTCTTTGCAGGTTTATGCCTTTGTACACTTATTGACGCGTAACATAAAGAAAGAAAATCACATATACCATGAGTATATTCTTCAGTGAATGTTCACAAACAATAAACGCATGTTAACCAGTACCCACATCACAAGGCTGAGCTTTACCAGAACCCCAGAAGCCCCCTATGTACTCCCTTAGAGATACTACCCTCTTCTACAGTGATACCCATGTCCTGACTTCTAACAGCACAGATGAGCTTTGCCTGTTTTTATATAAATGGAATTATAGAGCATGTACTCCTTTGTATCTGGCTTCTTTCTCTCATCATTTTGTACATGATAAATCTGTAATGCTGCATGTAGTTGTAGATGGGCCACCTCATCACTGCATAGTTTCTCCATTGTATGAATATATTATGATTTATTTTTCCACTTTGGGAACTACTATGGATAATGCTTATATAACTACTCATGTACATGTTTTTCGGTGAACATATTGTGCATTTCTGTTGGGTATATGTCTAGAGGTGGAATTGTTGTGTCATAGAGTAATTGTCTTTAGCTGATACCACCATTCTATTTTCCAAATTGTTTGTATAAATGTACATTCCCACCAGCTACATATGAGAGTTCTGCTTGCTCTATTTCATTGCCATTACTTGATATTTTCCATCATTTCCATCCTAAACTTTATGGTGGGTGTGGGTTTGTGCATTTAAAAATAATTTTATTGTTGCTTTAGTAATGCTAGGAAAGGAATTTGAGTTCAGTATGTATATTTATGCTACCACATAATGGAAGCCAACCAATGCTTCTGTCTTTGAAAAACAACAATTTGATCATGTCTTTCACCTGTATTAAAAAATTCTTCAATGATTCCCAGGATAAATTTCTGATTTCTTATTTTAGCCCTCAAGGCCCATCTTGATCTGTTTCTGCATAGTTCCCCATATCTTCTTCATCTATATGGCTTTAAGTATAAAAAATGCCTTGAAATTTATCAAACATATGGTGCCCCTTTAGGCATCTACACAATTGCACCAATTGCCATGTCTTCAATTGCTTTTCCCAGCCTTCTCTCCTTAGGTAACCTTCTGCCCCATCAAAGATTGCCCCTAAGTCCTTCTTCCTCCAGTGCAGGGAGCCCTGCTCTGTTTTCCTCCATTACCATCTCCCTTGTTTTCTTCTCTCATAGCACTTATCACACTGTGATCACTTACCCATCCTCCCCCAGGCCTGGGAAGCTCATTGAGAGAAAATCTGTAGTTTATTTCATAGAAGACACTTCCATCAAAGTTGCAAGGACAGCTACTAAGCATGTGTATTAGTCAGGGTTCTCTAGAGAAACAGAATCAACAGGAGAGATCTGTAAATATGAGATTCATAAAGGTGTCTCATGCAACCACGGACTGGAAGAGTTCAAAATCCGTAGAGGCATGGTTTGTAAAGCTGGTGATGTCAATAAAGGGTCTGGATGAACTCACAGGAGAGACCCGCTGGCTGAAGAAGCAATGAAAAAGGTCTCTTTTCACTTAAAAGCCTTCAATTGACAGGATTATCATGTTTTAGGAGAAATGCCTTAGTTGATTTCAGATGTAATCAGCCACAGGTTCAAGCAACTGACTAATGATTTAATATACCAGTTTATCAACCAGCCATGAACTATCCTTGCAGCAACAGTCAGGCCAGTGCTTGCCTGACCAGACAACTGGCAATAATCACTTGGCCAAGTTGACACCAGAACCTAACCATCACAGCAAGTGTTTATGGAATTCATGCTCTCATTCATGTATTCAGTCACTCAACCAATATTTAATTAGTATCAAGGCAGTATCCCTGGTCCCTCAGGCTTGCACTTCCAGTGAGTGAGGCAGAAAGCAAGCAAGCAAATGCATTAAAAAGCAAACAGAATAATGAGCATTCTTCAGATGAGCCTTCACCCTCCTCTTCGCCTGTCATGCTCCAGTCACACAGACACTCCTCAGGGCTTTTGTTCTTGATTTTCTTGGGCCGAATTGCTCCTCCCTTCAACCAGTGCTTGGCTGCATCATTTTATCATTTGATCTCATAAGGACACTGCAGGGAAAACTACTGAATCAAGTAAGCAGGTCCCGGGATTGAGTGACCAGGAGGGTAACAAGGGAGCTTCTTAGAAGGCTGGAAATGTTCTGTATTTTTATTGTGGCTGTGGCCAGACAACAGTGTGTACAGTCATCCAAACTCATTGTAACCCCAAAATGGGTAAATTTTATTGATGTAAAATTCGCCTCAATAAAATCAAATAAAAATTATTTTTAAAGGGATGTTTAAGAATGAAATCACCTCTCCTCACCATTCCTGCTCCCACCATTGTCTAAACTAGTAGCATTGACCTGTCCTTATCTGTCTGGGAAGCCCCTGTGGGTGACCACTGGGGATCCTGGCCTGTGCATCAGGGACTCACCGTTGGTCTTGGTTTTGCTTCCCAGTCAGCTCCTGGCTTACCAGTCTCTCATGGTCCGATGTACCCATGGATCAAAGTCAATATCTGCACAGATGTGGGGCACAGCTGGGCCTCCACAGCATCAAGCTAACCTTTTCTAGCTTCACACTTCTCTTCTGCAAATGGCAACAATCATGCCTGCTTTCCAGATTTCAACAAGGATGCCACATGGCAGTGCTGCAAAGCAGTCAACATGGTGGATAGCCCAGCATGGGCTTCATTTGCGCCCACCTCCTTTCTCCTGGTCATAGTACCCCATTCCTGATTCACCTGGGGCCACCCCCATGCCTGCTATCCTGCACAGCCAGTGCACAGATGCCACGGCCCACAGACTCTGCTGGGAGGTGCCCTCTTCCACTTGTAAACACTGCTTTGCACACTCCTCAGCTGCCACGTGCTAATAATAGTGAACACCTTTATTTCCATATTAATCAAAATGTGCCATTTCCGAGTGGGCCACTGTCCCCAATGTGTCACCTCTTTCTGAGGATGAAAATTAAATCTTCATCCCCAAAACACACCATTATTCATGGTGCTGCCAACACTGAGACAGATACACTTAGGCTGGTGAGGGGCAACCTGTCAGGTAAAGGAAAGGCTCGCAGCTCCTTTCTCTTCCTGTCCTCCCCAATCTCTCCTGTTTTGTCCTTGTGTCTTTCTCCTCCTCCTCCTGCCCCACTCTCACTTCTCTCCACCACCTGCCCTCTGCCTTCCCCTGGGAAACTCACAGGGTGGGGTGAGGATGGGGCCACACTGTCGGTGAGTTCCCTGGACTGTGTGCATGGTTCTGCAGGTACCGCCAGGTCTCACAAACTCCCCAAGCGTCCTTGCTGGTCTTCACAGTCACTGCAGCCCAGGGTGCCTCTCAAGTGCAGCCTGTGCTGTTACCCTCCACTCCCTGTGGTACTCGCTGGCCATTTCTTTCAGACCAGAAAATCCACTCGATCCTTTACACACAGTTTCTACTTAACCCTCAAACCACCCAAGGGAAAAGTCAAATATCCATGCTGCACGGGTGAGACCCCAGGAATGAGAGTGCTCATGCCTTTGGCCTGGATTCATGCCTTGATTGGTGGTGATACTCAATGTCTCGCTCAGCTGGGTAGCCCTTCATTGTCCCAAACCCATCTTCTACCCTCCAATCAGGTGCTCAGAGCTAAGGGAGGGTCTGCAATCAGCTGACCCAGTGGCCTGAATCCTGTGCCCTCTAAAACCTACCTCTGAGGCTGTGGCAGGGGTGTCCAGGGCTCGCGTGGTTCCAACATGGGTGAATTACTTCCCCACTCCCAGGTTCTTGGGGTCCATCTGGCATGTCAGAATTGACGACTGGCATTACCTGGTGCTCAGGACCTCCAAAGAGCCCTCCCCTGGCCAAGCCACATTGAGAGCTCTACCTCTTTGTGAGTGTGAGGGTACAAAAAGGTTAAGGAGAGAGGATGGCAGCTCTCTGCCAGGAAATAGGGCCAGATGGTGAACATAAGAGGGAGTGACTGCTTAGAAATGTAGATTCGGATGATGGTGTCGCCACACTCCGAGCAGTAATTGGCATTAAGAGAGGCTTGGAACTGCAAACCAGTGATTTTCAATTGGTAGGAAAAAAGTAATTGACATTAAGTGCTATTTGGAGCTGCAAAGTAGTGATTTGCAAATGACATTCAATAAGAAATCATTTATGTCTATTGATATTAACTAGGTGTGAGTTCATAGCCAACACAAAGGGGCCATGGGGCAAGAGGAGAAGGAGCTGGAAGCCCGGTTTGATTGCAAGAGGCTTCCGGAAAGACAGGTTGTACACTCACACTTCATTCTTTCCAGCCATGCAGATTTCTTGGAAAAGAAAAAGATTTATGTGGGATCAGACTGCGTTCTTCACAGGATGGTCATGGTCTGGTCTCTCTTCCCCCTCCCCAGGCCAGCATCAGACAACTTCTCCAAATGGAACCTGTTTTCCTAACTCCGTGCTGTACCAAGCAATCTTGCCCACTCCACAGCTCCCACCACCACTCCTCTTGCCTGGGGAATTCTCAAGACTCAAATAGCATCCTCTGCTCTAGGAAAACTTGCCTGCTCCTGCTCACACTGCTGACTTCTGCTCCCCACTCTTCAACAGTGAGTCCCAGTGAGGCTGGGACATAATGTGATGAGCCAGCACACATGCTGTGGAAATTTTGGTTGCAGAAATAAATGAAAGAATATGAATGAGCACTCTGCAAATGATCTTAGAGCCCAGAGAATGGGAGGACACCCTCTGCACGTGGTCAGAGGTACAGCCCCTACGCTCACCCCCTGAGGGATGAGGAGATTGGTATAGAAGTGTTTGTACTTCTTGCTCAGCAAGCAGAACTAATCCTCTGAGAATTTATCCCCCAGGCTTGAGTGAGCCTGAGCAGGAACTGTCAGGTCTTAAAATTATCAAAACCCTGTGGATAGGACAGGACCTCTAGGGAGGCTGGACACAAAACACAGAGTCCCCAGCCCTCAGAAAAATCCCCTTGTTCTTTGCATGGGAGTAAAGCAGTAAACCCCACAATTCAGGGGGCTCTTTAAGCATCGACAAAGGGCATGTCACTGACCACCACATGGTGGAAGATAGGAGGGTTTTCCTGTCTACTCTACATAACCTAGGAAGATGTAGTGGCAAGCAAAAGTGAAATATACTTTCCCACTTTTCTGGAAAGGAAAGGACCGAGTAGATTTGAATTTCACTTAAAATAAGTAAAGAATAGTGACAAATCTTTTTGCACCCCAGAGATAGGGAAATAAATTCTTAGCTGCTACAGATGTTTCATAATTTATCTAACAACTTTATTATTATCCAGTGGAGTTTGAAGTTGTATGTACCTCCAGAAAAACAAGTTCTTAAACTTAATCCATTCCTGTAGAAGTGAGTTCATTGTAAGTAGGGCCTTTTGATGAGATTACTTCAACTAAGGCGTGGCCCACTTCAAAGAGGATGGGTCTTAATCCTCTTACTGGAGTCTTTTATTAGTAGAATGAAATTCAGCCAGAAAGTAAGCTATAGACAGAGCAGTCAAAAGTTTAGCATCAGGCCAAGGCAAGGGTAGCTCCATGATAGAATTCTCATCTGAAAAGTGGGAGACCCAGGTTTGATACCAGGAACCTGCTCATGCCATATAAAAGAAAAAACAAGTTTAGCGTCGACAGAATCCAGAAGAGAAGGGCAAGACAAAGAGACACCACCATGTGGCACTCCCATGTGTCTGGTTATGTGACAAACTAAGGACCAAGGATCACCATCTGTCAGCCCCAGAATGCTAGAGGCTTGAAGCCCTGACTTGATGATACCTTTATTTGGACTTTTTTCCTAATTTCAAAACCATGAGCTGTTAATTCCCATTGCTTAATCCAGCCCATTTCATGGTATTTGCTTGTGAGCCAAAGAAACTAAAAGAGTGTCTTTAGGTTGTTTTCATTTTTCCCAATTAAAAACAATAATCCTATAATTTTATTCATAAACTTTTGCATTTCTGATTATTTCCTTAGGATAAGTACCTAGAAGTATAATTCTTGGGCCAAAAGGTATGGACACCTTTTACATTCCTGACATGTATTGTCAAGTTACATCTCCAAAGAATCTTACCAACAGGGTTTAAAGTGCTGGGCTCAGATACCTACTTCCAGCAAGGAGGCATAAGGTGCTTCACAGGCCCACACCCTAGTACAACAACCATATCTGGTAAAAAATAGTTATTTATCAGAAATGGATAGCACAATACTACCTAACTGTAGGACAATAATGTTAGAACACTGAATGTGAGAATGATAGGGGGAGGAGGGCTGGGGGCACAAATGAAATCAGAAGGAAAGATAGATGATAAAAACTGAGATGGTATAATCTAGGAATGCTTAGAGTGTACAATAATAGTGAATAAATGTACAAATTAAAACATGTTTTTGTATGAGGAAGAACAGAGGAATGCCAATATTGCAGGGTGTTGAAAATAGATGGTAATTCATATTTTGAAACTTTAACTTATGTTTGAGACTAAGACAAAAACTGTTTATTTGGTACAAAATTTTTATTTTGACTAGTACATCTCCAAATATAACTTACATGGACAGTTTAATTGAACACCATAAATACATGGAACCTTGAGTAGGGTATGAGATTTTGTAGGTTTGTCCAGAGTGATCCCCCAATAAATCCCAGAGTAATTCGAACAGCGAATAAAAATTTATTTGCAAAGTCCCATTGGGGAAGTGGTGAGAACAGGGGAAAATTCAACTTCCCCATTTGGAGAAGGCCTGATATTCTCACAAGCAGTGAGGACAACCAAATCAATAGGCTGAACCCTCAATCTTGGTGTTTGTTCATATGAAAATTATCCCCACAAAAGATAGGCTAAGCCTACTTAAAATTAGGCCTAAGAGTCACCCCCAGAAAACTTTTTATTGCTCAGATGTGGCTTATCCCTCCAGCCAACCCAGCAAGCAAACTTACTGCCCTCCCCTTCTCTACGTGGGATATGACTCCCAGGGGTGTAAACCTCCCTGGCAATGTGGGACAGAAATCCTGGGATGAGCTGGGATTCAGTATCAAGGGATCAAGAAAAATTTCTCTACTGAAAGGGGGAAGAGAAAAATGAGACAAAATAAAGTGTCAGTGGTTGAGAGATTTCAAATAGAGTTGAGAGGTTGTCCTGGAGGTTATTCTTACACATTATATAGATATCTCCTTTTTAGTTTAAGGTGTATTAGAGAGGCTAGAGGGAAGTGTCTAAAACTGTAGAGCTGTTCCAGTAGCCACGTTTCTTTAAGATGATTGTATAATGATACAGCTTTCACAAAGTGACTGTGTGATTGTGAAAACCTTGTTCTGATGCTCCTTTTATCTATGGTATGGACAGATGAGTAAAAACTATGGATTGAAAATAAATAAATAATAGGTGGAACAAATATTAAAATAAATTGGGTAGAGGGAAATACTAGTGGTCAATGAGAGGAAGAGGTAAAGGGTATGTTATGTATGACCTTTTTCTTTTTTCTTTTTTCTTTTTTTCTGGAGTGATGTAAATGTTCAGAGAAATGATCATGAATATACAACTATGTGATGATATGGTGAGCCACTGATTGAACACCAAGTATGGAATGTTCATACATTAGGATTGTTTGTGTTTGTATGTTGATTGGTTTTATTCATAAAAATTTAAAAATAAATAGTTATTTAAAAAAATAAGACTGAAAGTCTCTGGTAACTGTCCTAAAGGGCATACAGCAAATGAAGAAACATTTGTTCAGTAAGCTCTGACGATGTCAGTAAGAACAGTGAGATACAGTGGCACCTGAACCATGACCTGATCCACCCTTCTGGACCCCTGCCACCAGCTCAACGTGACAGAAGTTCTACTCTTAAAAGATGTGATCAAAGAGATGGGATTCCCTCTTTCCCCTCCTCCCCAGCTACTAGTCCAGAGCTATGGTTTCTCCATGAGAGGAACAGCCCACCAGCATTTTTCATTCCCATCAGTTCAATATTGCAGAGCCTTAACTCCAGGTACATGCAGCTGAGAAGTCAGGGTTCTGCCCCCAGTCAACCCCCCACTTGTAGGGTGGAAGCTCTATCCCAGGTAGGGCAGACCAGGAATATGAGACCCCAGTTGCCCTCACCCAAATCATTTGTAGGGCAAAGGTTCCATGCCCTGTAGGAGAGGCAAGCCAAGAAGAAAAGACCCAGCGCCCTGAACATTAAGCAGGGATTCCTCTTAGATAAGCAGGCCACTGTCCCTGCACACAGCACTGAAGCAGGGGTCAATTTTGCCCAAGGGGAAAGGTAGGCCGTAGGAATAGGGAGCTCTGAAGCTCTCCCTAAAGGAACTGACTTTATTTAGAGAGTTTGTGGAAATTAAAGTCTAAGAATACTCTATAAAACAATGAAGATATGGGTATTAAGTAATTAAGAGGTAGCTGGTAGCTCCATAAGAGCAATATGCTGAACTGTAGGCATTCAGTTTATCAGAGAGAACCAAGAAAATAGACAGCTAGTAAGAGCCCTCTTGGAGTCAGAACAAATCTCAAAGACTAGTCTGAAAAGGGACCTGAACTTAATTTGATCGGACTGAGGAGCAATTCATGCCCCAGGATACTGTCAAAACAAAAATGTAAAGAGTTGGAAATTAGTAGAGCCTAACAGATGAGTGTAACACCACAGAGGCAGGCTCTTAAAAGAGAGCTCGTGGAGAGAGTCAAAGAGGGCCCTGCTTCCGAAAAATCCCTCTCATCCCAGGGTGACTACGTGCGTGTGCAAGACTGCACCTTCAGAGACAACAGAGTCTCCACACTTCAGGGGAAATAGGCATCACAGAAATAACTCATACAAGTCACTAAACAGCAGCAAGCTTCAGAGGGAGAAGAGGGAGAATCAGTCTCCAGAGTTACTACAATATACTACCCAAATGTCCAATTTTCAGCAAAAACTAAAGTTGATCCATACACCAGAAAAAAAGCAGACAACAGGACCTCCCTGAAAGGGACCAGATGTTCTACTTTAATAAAAACTTTAAAGCAACCATTAAATATATTTTCAAGTAAAGAAAGAAAACCATAATTAAAGGAGTAAAGGAAGATTTGACATTGTTACATCAAATAGAAAATAACAATAAATAGAAATTATAAAAGGGACCAACTGGAAATACTGAAATTGAATGCACAATAGTAAAAATGAAAACTTCATAGCAGGGACTTATAAGTATATATGAACTGACAGAATGAAGAATTAGTGAACGTGAAGAAAAATTAGTTCAGATTACACAAAGATTCTTTGTGTTCTTTGGACACAAAGAACAGAGGGAAGAAACGAATGAAGAAAAATGAACTGAGTCTTGGAGAAAAGTAGGACATTAAACATGCTAACCTAAGTGTAATGTAGTAACAGAGGCAGAGAAGAGAGAGAAAAGACCAGAAATACTATCCTAACAATAATGACTGACATCTACATAATTTCCATCCATAAATTTGATGGAAAACATCTACATATCTAGGAAGTTAAGTAAACTCCAGGTAATATAAATGCAGAGATATACATCCAGACATATACTATTCAAATAATGACAGGCAAATACAAAGTAAAAATCTTGGAAACAGCAGAAGAAAAATGATTTGTTACATAACAAGGGAACCCGGTATAAATAGCAACTGACTCTTGATCAGAAACAATGGAAGTCAGAAGCCAGTGGGATAACATATTCAAAATAATGGAAGGAAAAGACGTGTCAGGAATCACATTACAGAAAAACTATTTTTATAGATGAAGGTAAAATAAGGAGATTATAAGAAAAGCAAAATAATTGAGAGAAGTCTGTGCTAGCAGGCCTGCCTTGCAAGAAAGGAAGTTCTTCAGGGTGAAAGAAAGTCACCCCACATGAAATTCAAATGCACACAAAAAATTAAGAAGATTGAAGAGCAAAGAGCATAGTAAAGGTGACTATATAGTTATAAAACACAGTATGAATGCACATTTCTTCTCCTTTCTTCCCTTACTTAAAATAAATTTTATTTTAAAAAAACCTATGATATATATAAAGTTATTTGAGGAAGAGCATCACAAAAGAAGTTGGTGGAAGCAAAGCTACACTGGAGTAAGGAAATGGCACCATATGATAATTTGAATCAGGAATAAAGGAAGGGAATCAAAATTAAGAAGGTTAATACGACAAATGCTATAAATATGTACTTACTCTCCTTTCATCTCTCAGTTTTTTAAAAGATATAAAATTATGCAAAGTAATAAACCTATATTGTTGGGTTTCTAACATATTAACGTAATATATAATAATAATAATAGCACAAAAATGGGACAAGAGTTATATACGAGTAATGTTTCCATATATCACTGGAATTAATATAAATCTGAAGTGCATTCTGATAAGCTAAGACATATATGGTCAACCACAAAAAAGTACCAAAAAATATTGAAACAGCATTAAAGCAATTAAAATGTTACACTAGAAAATATTCAATTAATACAAAAGAAAGCAGTAAAAGAGAAAGACAGACATAAAAAGACATGAGACATATAGACAAAAAAATAAAATAACAGAGGCAAATCTAACTATATTGATAATAATATTAAATGAGAAAAGATGAAATAATCCAATCCAGAGGCAGATTTTCTGACACAATAAAAAACAAGATCCCACTCTATGCTGTCTATAACTCACTTTAGCTTCACAATACATATAAAATAAAGCAAAAGGATGAAAAAAAAGGAAAACTCTGGAGTAGCTATATTAGTATTATACAAAATAGATTTTAAACAAAAGATACCAAGAAAAAGAGGGACATTTTAGAATGATAAAACTGCTAATTCATGTGTGTGGGCATGGGTATTTGTATATTCACTGATAGTAGAAATCAATGAAAAAGACACAGTTAACCTCACACTTAATGAGGAAAGACTGAGTAGTTTCCCCATTAAATCAGAAACAAGGCAAAGATGTCTGCGCTCACCACTTCTGTTCAATGTCATAAAAGAATTCTAGCCAGGGCAATGAGGCAAGAAAATGAAATAAAGGCAGCCATGTTGGAAAGAAAGAAGTAAAACTATTTCTCTTTTCAGGTGACATGATTTAGTATTTAGAAAATCCTAAAGAAAACAGCCCCTTCAAAAAAAATCTGCTGAGGGTGTGCAAGGGTAGTTCAGTGGTGAATTCTCACCTGCCATGCAGGAGACCCAGGCTTGATTTTTGGTCTATGTACTTCCCAAAAACAAACAAACAAGCAAAACAAGCAAGCAAAAATTCAACAAATGGTGCTGCAATACCGGGATACTCCTATGGAAAAATGAAATGTGACCCCACCATACAGCATACAAAAAAATAAAATAAAATCTACTGAACTAAAAAGTGAGTTCATCAATGTTGCAAGATAACAGACCAATACACAAAAATCAGTTGTGATTCCAAATGATAGCAATAAATAATCTGAAAATGAAATTAAGAAAATAATTCCACTTACAATAGCATTAAAAAGAATAAATCATTTAGGAATAAATTTAACAAAAGAAATGCAAAGCTCATACTCTGAACACTACAAAATACTGTTGAAAGAAATTAAAGAATAAATGGAAATATACCTCATATTCATGAATCAGAAGATAAAATATTGTTAAAATGGCAATCCTTCCAAAATTGATCTACAGATTCAATGAAATCCCTATCATAATTCCAACTAACTACCTACCAGAAATTGGCAAGCTGATCTTAAAGTTCATATGGAAATTCAAGTGAACCAGGATAACCAAAACAGACTTGAAAAAAAGAGAACAATGCCAGAGGACTATATTTCCTAATTTCAAAATTTAATATAAAGCTGTTTAAGACAGTGTGGTATTGGCACACGATAGACATATAGATCTATGGAATGTAATTTAGAGTCCAGAAAAAAACCTTTAATTTATAGCCAATTGATTTTTGGCAAGGGTTCTGTGACAACACAATGGCAAAAAGATAATCTTTACAATAATTGGTGCATTTATTGCATACAGAAATAAGTATCTCCAATGGAAGATTGATCTAAAGGTGAGAAATAAAACTATAAAACTTTGAAGAAATTATAGGAGTAAATCTTCATGACCTTGGGTTCAGCAAAACCCTAAAAGCACAAGCACAAAAGAAAACATCAATAAATTAGACTTCATCAAAATTAGAAACTTTTGTGCTTCAAAGGATACCATCAAGAAGTGGAAAGACAATTGCAGAATGAGAGAAAATGTCTGCAAACTGTATATATCTGATAAGGGACTTTTAAGTACTAAATATAAAAAACTCATTCAGTAATAAAAGATATAACACAATTTAAAAATAAGCAAGGCATGAATAGACATTTCTCCAAGGAAGATAAACAAATGGCCATAAACACACGAAAAGATACACAATACGGCATTACTTCCACCAGAATGGCTATAATAAAACAGTCAGAAAACAGTAAGTGTGGATGAGAATGTGGAGAAACTGGAACCCTCATTCACTGTTGCTCAGAATGTAACTGAACTAGTACAGTCACTTTGGGAAATGGTCTGGCAGTTCCTCAAATTGTGAAACAAGTTCCCATATGACCCAGCATTTCCACTCCTAGGTATATATCCAAGGATATACATATTAATATATGTCCTAAACATATACATATAAATTTCCATATGTATATATGGAAAATCATAGAAGCATTATTAATTATAGCCCAGAAGAGGAAACAAACAAAATGTCCATCAACTAATGCATGGATAAAAAAATATGGTCTGTCTATACAACTGAATGGTATTTAGCCACTAAAAGAATGCAGCACTGATTCATGCTAAAACACACACACAAGCAGCAATTCCACTAACATTGTGAAACCATGCCAATATTGAAGAAAAATTAACAGAAACGGAAATACTGTCGCTAACCGAGCCATCTCTCCATGCTAGACACAGCTCGTTTTCACAAAGGCTCGTATTGATTTACATTCCTCCGGGCACTGTGTGAGTCCCCATATCTCCAGAACCCTGAGTGCTTTGAGCATTACCCTTCAAAAACGAAAACCCATGACTATTCTTCATGCATTAGAAAAACAAGTTTCCTATGGAAAACTTCTGTAAAAAAGGTATGCTCCGCCCCTCAGTAGCATCCGGAATACTGTGTTTCCGCCTCTTCTCTGCTTCACACTTTGTCCTAGCACCACCTTGCTCCGTCGCCTGCACAGCACGTTTGGAGACACCTATGCCTCCTGGCACCACTGGCTCTGGACACTTGCCCTCACAGTGGGTGTTCTAGATAGGGACACGTTTTCCCAGTAGTTTTGGCAGCGTGAGATCGAGCCTGTCCTGGCGGCCTCAAGACCTGAACAGGGAAATACAGGGACCTTCTGTGGACTATTCTAAAATAGCTCTCCCTGTGGCAAAAAAAGAGTCAGAGAGCCCCTGGACGAGCCCGAGAGCCTAGAGCAAGTGGTGTCAATCACAGAGAAACAGTCTTTGCCCCAAAAAGGGCACCTTGGGGGAGCCTCCTTCACCCGGTTTCCTGCAAGGCAGAGAATGTGCTGGAGAGCGTCTCCCCACCCAAGAGCAGCAAGCGCCGCCAAACAGAGAGAGCATTCTGCAGAAGCTACCATATGTTTTCCGTTTTTATCCAGCCTATAAATATCCTGGTAACAACTTGAGTCCATACATACTCAATTATTCAGAAGGCTTGGCTGGAAACATTTTTCACTAGTCACGTTGTCTGTTTAGCAGTGTGACTGTGGTAGCCCTACGGGGTAAGCAGAATCATCCCAGATCCGGGTTTCATTGGTAAACGGTGGATCCTGCCCAGGCGGCGGGTCCTCGGTCCCTGTGTTCTGATTTCCCTCCCCTTCACCCCCTATGGCTCTCACGGCCAGGGAAGGTGGAAATGGAGATGATGTTTCACTGGCAAAGGTTTGGAGAGGAGGCCATGGAGGCTTTAACAAAACTCATAAAGACACTGCCACGCAGGAAGAGAGCCCTTTGAATTGGCAGAGCTACAGCTTTAACCCAGAAGATGCCGTGCCATAGACAGTGCTGGGAGGCTCGTTGTCCCTCATTCCTAGGATGAATCCGTGCAGTCGGTGGTGTTATCCCTGTTCCAGAGGAAAACCCAGGCTTGACAGGATGGCGAAGTGCAGCTGTGACGGAGGCGGGATCTAACCTGGAGTTTACCAATACCAACCACACTTTAACCAGAGGCCAGACAGCAGAAGGAAAGCATTTCTCACCTGAAAGCTAAACAATCACACTAACAAAGTGATTTCATATCTGACCCTTGTTTTTTATTAAGTGTCCCAAAAGGTATTTAGAGCAGATGCTCATGTCTCCGTTTCTCAGATGAGTAAAACCGGTTTCAGGAAACACAAGTGACGGCTCCAGGTAGCGAAGAGGAGATTTAGAAGCAGAATTTAGATTTCCAAATTTGACTTCAGTATTCTTTACACATGCTTAAAATGTAAATGTTATGTGAGACATTTAGTAATTGACCTATGCAGCTCCAGGAGGGGCCCCTGCTCCATGAGACCCCAAAGGAGCACCAGCTCTGTGGACAGGACATCCAGGTGTACCTCCCTGAGACCCCAAGAGGAGCTTCCCTTCCTCTGTGGGTGGGCCATGCAGGTCTGAATAGCTCTGGTGGTGATAGGTGGCAAAATCAAAAACTCTGGGGCTTCATGCTCTATCAGGAGCAGTCAGGCCTGCGAGAAGCCCTTGTGGAGAAGACTCACTAAGAACCTTCTAGATGTGGCGGGGGACGGGGGATAGAGGGACGTACACCTGGAAGAAAAAGCACGGTTCATGTAGTTCCTCATCTACTTAGCTGTGTAGGGCTTACCTCCTTCAGCAGACTATGAGCTCCAGGAGCACAGGGCTGCCTGTCTCCTTGACGCCCATCCAGCACCCACAGAGTGCCTGCTGCAGAGTCTATGCTTCACGGGAGTGAAGGAGTCATTTGGCCTTTCCCACTCTGACTGCAGCTCTGTGTCTCAGGAACTGTGTGGTTTTAGGGCTAAGGCCCCCACCATGTGGTATGGCAGGTGCAGAAGCAGCGAGCCAAGGTGACATCATGCCCTGTGGGTACAGAAGCTCAGCTGCTTTTTAAAAAGTAAACAGGTGAACAATGGAAACCTTGGGTCCACACACAGCACTGTGCCTTGCAGGAAGGCTTGCTGGATCCAGCAGCGAGCGGTGGGCCAAGGCTCTGCCCACATGACCTGGCATTCTGTGAGTTGGAGGATTTGGCAATAATCAGGAAACCAATAAGTATTTTTCACATGGATTTATTGCTATGAAACCAACAGGGTTAAGCACACCTGGTGGATTGGCAGGTGTAACCCTTCTCAGGTGGAATTTCCAGGGAAATGATCTGAGAAAGAGCTGGCAAAGACGCAAGAGAAGAAACCACAAGAGCAAAGACCTCACAGAAGGAGTCAGCTGCTGTGCCGGAATCTCAAGGGAGACCAACGTGGCCACCAGAGTGAGTAGGGGGAGAAGGGGGAGGGGGCTTCAGGGATGACCTAGGCTGGTACTAGGCTGGCACTATGGTGGACTTTCCAGCCATTGGACAGAGCTAGAATGTTATTCTGAATATGAAAGGTTACATCGGGGTAGGGACAGGTTACTGGTGTGGTAGGGTACCCTGAATTTTGTGCTAACAAGCTCATGCTGTCCTGAGTTAGAAAATGAGTCAAGAGGGCACAAGTGGAATGGAGGTTTTCCAGCCTTCCTCATTAGCTGGGAATTTTAAGGCTCTTGGTCTGTCCTCCCTGATCTGCTCTTGCCTGGCGTGGCTCTTCTCTTACCACCTTACTAAGGAGCTACTCTGATGGAGATGTCAATTCTCATGCCTCACGCCAGCTACATCTCATGGTCTCTGCCTGGGAGAGAGTCCAAACAAACCAACACACCAAAAGGCTTGAAGGATGCTAATTCACATCTGAAGCAATCAGGGGAATATGGATGGAACAGATATGGGTGCTGGATCAAAGAAGGGTTTCACGCCACAACATAAGTACCACCAGCCATCTAACTGCTGGCCCTCCGGGAGGCACCTGATTTCTGCTTGCTGCAGTGTTTGCTACTTGCTCAAAAAGCAATGGTCCCACGGCACTTGATTCTTCAGCCTACAATGTAAATCCACCGACTGCAGAGCATGTATCTGGGCCTATTCCATCACCTCTGCAGGACTCCGGGCAAGAGGACAGCCAAAATACACTGGCACTCTGGCTACTGCCTTCCTGTGGGTGATAAAAACATTGACCACTGATCCTGGTTTTCTCTATCAGCATCTGTGAAACTAACACATAAGCAGACAAGTAAGGCAGAACCTCAGATCTTCACAGTTCTTGACAAAAACCCTTTCAGCCACACCCTAACTACAGCTTTTGAAAGAGATCTGAATACAAGCGTGTCCCCACAGCAAATGGAAAGGGGAGAGCTAGAATGTTTGATGAACCTATTAGTGGCTGCTCTAGTAGATGGGTAGACTGCTAGGAGGAGCTGGGTGGAAACAAGATCTCAATTTAAGTGGAGATACCAAGATGCAAGTGTGGCTAGAACAGGCCAGAGCACTGATCCATGAGAGGCCAGGGAGGCCAGATGACTGGAAGAGATACAGAACCAGGGTGGACATCAAACAGGTCTGACTGAGAAAGCATTGGCTAACTAATTATGGGGACAAAATAGATGGGTTCTCCAGGGAAAAGAAGCTGATAGGCGATGATAGGTAGGTAAGTAGGCAGGTAGGTAGATAGATAGATAGATAGATAGATAGATAGATAGATAGATAGATAGATAGATAGATAGATAGATAGATAGATAGATAGATAGATAAAATGTAAATATTATGAGATTTATTTTAGAAATTGGCTTGTGTGACTATGCAGATGGGCAAGTCTGAATTCCATAGGGCAGCCACAGGCTGAGAACTCTGATGAAATTTCTGATTTCATCAGAGAAGCTGGCTAGCTGAAGTACAGATGGAAATTCTTCCTTCTAATTGCATGAGTTCTCCCCGTAAGGCCTTCAACTGATTCAATGAGTCTTCTCTCATTGCTAAAGACAGATTCTCTAGTTGATTGTAGATGAATTGAGCCATGGATCAATCAACTTTACTGATGATTTAAATTCATGAAACATCATCAGAGTAGCAATTAAGCCAGTGCTTGTTTGACCAGACAACTGGACACTACATCCCAACCAAACTGACACAATGAACTTAACTATCACAATGGATTACCCAATAAGGTTGTATATAACAAACAAAATATCTAACTAAAAATGCTGCTACGTCTGGTTAAAGGAACTCCAGCTGAATCCCAATGTTGGAGCAGTATAACTGTCCACCCACCACCCAGGCCCAAGTCTGCTGCCCACCCACATCCCAGACAGGGATCTAAATGTACATTTAGCAAACAATATGGTAATCATCAGGAGTCAGACAGTGATTAGGATAAATGCCAGGCCAACCTCTCTTATTAACCTTCTTTGTGGCATTTCCAAGCTGGTCAGGCTGTATCCATTCATTCAAAAATACTACTGAGCATCTTCTTTGTTCTAGATTATTCTCATCACTAGAAACATGAGGAGATAAACCAATCCATGGCCTGGTGAACTCATAATTCTAGTGGGAAATTTAAAATGTAGCATTATTTGCAACATGCCTTCTCCTGGCATTTCAGAATTTTGGCCAAAGTTCAAGCTGAGCCCAATGCGGATGAGTGCCTCCCATTTTCCACTGTAAGCTTTAGAAGGACCTGGGCCTTTACCTCCCAAACCATCACTACCTCTAACCTACGGGCAAGCAGCATAGACTCCATATGGCAAAGATGTCTTTGAAGATTATTTTATAGTATCCTCCCTCCTTCAATCAGGTGAAATGAGAGTCCCCTAGAGAACCACTTTTAGAGTTTGGCATTGTCCGGTATGAGGGAGATGATATCCCTGGCTGGATGGTGGCTGAGTATCAAGGCTCTTCCTAAGGGAAGAGCCTCAGTGATCCCTAAGAAATCAACCTGTGTCCTTGATCAACTAGAACCTGTTTCCCACCTAAAGACAGGAGAACAGGGGCAGGATAGCTGCCCTTCCAAGTCTGGGCTCCAGGCAATGTAAAATGCCACCCGACCCAAGAGGGCTATATCCTAAGATAAGGAGACCTTGGGACAGGGATTTACAAGAGTCCAGCCTGTTTGGAACCTCCTGACAGGACCCTCAACACTTCCCTGTACCCTAAGACAGGTAGGTCCTCCAGCCTGCCTTTATCACCTATGGGGAAAAAACCATAGTCCACAAGGATCAGGGAAAATACAGCTCACAAAATTTGTATTATCAAAAGTTCTTAGAAGGAAATTTATAGCATTAGATGCATATATAAGAAAAGAAGAATTATATGAAATCAATAACCGAAGCATCACCTTGTGAAACTGGGTAAAGAATAGCAATTTAAGCCTAGAGGCAAACAGAAGAAAAGAAATAATTAAAACGAAATTTCAAACAGGAAAACAAAAGGAAAAATATCAGTGAAACCCAAAAGCAGTTATTTGAGAAAAATTAATGAAATTGATAAACCTTTAGCCAAGCTGACTGTGGTGGCTTGAATTACGTACCCTAAATTTAGACATGTTCTTGATCTTAATTCACATTCCTGTGGGTGTGAACCCATTGTAAGCAGGATCTCATGAAGATGCTATTTTTAGTTAAAGCATGGCCCAAATGAATCAAGATGGTTTTAATTCTATTATTGGAATTCTTACAAGCAGAATGAAATTAAGATACACAGCCACGGTGTCTCAGCAGGCAGAGTCCTCGCCTGCCATGCCGGACACCTGGGTTCGATTCCCGGTGCCTGCCCATGAGAAAAAAAAGATACACAGAGAGAAAACCAAAGGGAACAGCCAGGAGCTGGAAGTCAATGGAAACCAGAAGTGAAAGGAGAAGCCAGGAGAGGCTGCCATATACATTGCCATGTGACAGAAAGGCCAAGGACCAAAGGCCACCAGCAGACAGCCTAAGAACATCTCAGCCTGGGATGGGATGATTGTCCCCTGACATGTGAAGGGGCTTGGCATATAGCTGGGGGCATAGCAGGTTAAGCAAAGTTGAACAGGATCTCTCTGTGGTTTGCTAGGACTCTGCCCAGACTTCTGTGATCCAAGCACATCAGGTACATCATCATTAGCACCACTTGTTAACCAGCACCCCAGAGATACCCCAGGAAAAAATACCCAGAAGGTCTCTAAAACAGCAAAAGGATGAGTTGAGGACAAAAAGAAGGCACATACTGAGTTGAGTCCCACATTCAGTCCACATTGCAATTCACTCATCAAGGCATATAGCAGCCTCCAGCTAGGCGGGACAGGTTGACTGCCACAGTCAAAACTGTGCTCCTTGCGTCATCCAATTTGCATGAATCCCAGTGGTTTTGTGCAGGCAGGGCTGTCTTTGGACAGTCCCAGCCCTTGAGGCCTTTGGGTGCACTTGCTCAAGATTCCCTTGCTGAAAGGGCTGCACCCTGGAATGCAGCAATGCAGCAGAATTGCAAGAAGAAACATTGAGAGGATTTCTGGGCTGAAAACCAGCTCCTTGACACTTAGCCTGTATTCCTTGCCATTTGTGCTACTCCTGTTAGGTGCCATGTGCTTCATCTTGCACTTGGCAACGCTGTCCCTACAGGTCTTTGCAACAGCCCCCTGAGGCTGAAATTCAAAACTCCACTTCACAGATTCAACAGCGTGAGGGGCTGAGAGGTGGAATGACTTCTTTGAGGTCCCACCACTGGTCAGGAGGGAAAAAATGGGTGCTCACTTCTCTCCCTCCCTGCTCCTGTCACTTCACACTACATTCCCGAAGCTCTGACCATGCTCCTCCCTGGGATGCTGGGTGTCCATCCCAGCACAGTATCCCGAACGTCACAAACTCCAGATAGACAGAGGGGGCCACATTTAATTTCTCCATGAAAGAGACAGGCAGTAAAGACAGGCTATTGTTTTTCCAATACACAGGAAATACCCCTGACACCTGACATGCCCAGATGCCCCTGGCCATCCCTTGGAGCTCGGGACCAGCCACTGTGTCTTGGGCAGGGCTGTAAGCCAGGGGCTGAGGTCTCCCTTCCCACAGTGATGAGGGCAGCTCTGTGACTGGAACTGTTGAGCATAAGGTTCTGTTATGCCCACCTAGCCCAGTCAGTACCCTCAAGGGGTGAGCTGTAGTCAATGAGGTTGACCTGGTGCACCTGGAAATCTGGCCAAGAAAAAGCTGGGGGCAGGGGTGGTTTAGGACTGATAAGAATTACTATGGGGAGGGATGACTGTGGATAAGGATGTTTCCACTCACCCAGAGTACTGTCCTGCCGCTGGCTCCACTGCCAGAGTGCTATTTCACCTTTATAGGAATTGGTCACAGCATTCTAGTTGCCTCTTACCGCTAATTCTAAATACTTGCTTTTCTCTCCCTTTCATGCAGGCATTTTCATCCTGAACGAGGATGAATTTTCTTTTGATACAGTCGCTGAACCTCTCTAATTATAGCAGAAGGGAAACAAACCACATGCCACAGCTGGAGACACATTTTGTTTATAATTAATTAGAACTAATTGATTAGATACCTTTCCTAATGTGTGGTTTTATGGTCAGATTGAAACATCAACCCAATCCACCCCAGCAAGTCCCTCTGGGTTCAGAGAAGATATTGCTTTCAGTGGAGCCAATGGATGTGAGGGTGTCAGGGAATGGATGGTGGTAAATCTCATGCCTGAGCCGTGTCTGCACTGCCTGACCTGCATGAGAAGAGGGGAAGAGCCCCAGGTGGGGAAGGTAGCATCTGGAGCACTCAGCTATGTATTTCTGGAGCACTCAGCTGTGGATTCCTTCAATTCACAGACATGTTCTGTACTGGCTCCCTGCAGTGCAAGGACTCCAGCAGCAAATATGCCCTGCATGCTCCCAGACTGATCAAGGAGGCTGGGGTGAGTGTGGCACACTGGGCACAGGTGAGAAACTCCCACTCAGTCTTGAGCAACAAGATCAGGCTCCCTCCTGATAGCTCCCAGAAGGTCCCACTGCACTGCACAGCTCTTCACACCCTTGGCAGTCAGTGGTGCATCTTCCGTTGTCTCTCCTCCTTAAATAGCACTTTGCTAGGCAGGCCTTCAACGATTCCCCTTAAGTGTTTTTTTGTGTCTGTGCTAACATATAAATATATAACACAAAATTTCACATTTTAACCACTTTCTTATGCACAACACAGTGGCATTAATTGCATTCACAATATTGTGCTCCCTTCACCACCATCCATTACCAACATTTTTCCAACACCCCAAAGAGAAACTCCACACCCATCATGCAATAACTTACTTTTCCCATCCGCCAACCGTGGTGGTGCCCTATAGTCTACTTTTTGTTTCTGTGAATTTGCTTCTTTTAGGCTTTTCATATCAGTAATATCCTACAATAGTTGTCTTTCGTGTCTGCCTCATTTCACTCAATATAATATCTTCAAGGTTCATCTGTGTTGTTGGTTGTATCAGAACTTCATTCCTTTTTTTCCATTATATGTCTATACCACGTTTTGTTTATCTGTTCATCTACTGATGGCCACTAGGGTTGCTTCCACCTTTTGGCTATGGTGAATAGCACTGCTATGAACATCACTGTATAAATACTTAACTAGGTTTCATGAGATCAAAAATGACCTCTATCCCTGATGGGTTTTGTCTTTGGAGATGAAGCCTGTCTGCCATGCAGAGATAATTCCATAGAGCATTAGCTTCCAAACCCTACTGAATTTTAAAATTATACCTTTTTAAATTTCATACTGAAAAATGTAAAGCAAAAAACCAAAAAAACCCATCCTGCATCAGGAGTTTACCATGAGCACTTATGTGGATTTTCCCATTATTCTCCCTTTTTCCAAAGTAACCCCAATTTCTCTCAGGAGCTCTCCCCTCCCCTACTCCCAGTCTGCTGGTAGGTGGGCTTTACTGTGGCTCCCGAGCAGAGCACAGCTCAGACCCAAGTGGAGCAAGAACAGCATTGGCCTGGCCACTGTGAGTGCCAGACTTCATCATGTGTTCTCAGCCTGTCCACTCGGAAAGGACTTAGCCTTGTTTCTTAGTATGCTTGGGAAAAGACTCTCGCTCTCTTCCATCTTCATGAAGCCAGAAAGACATAATCTGAGAAAGTGCTCTCAACCATGACAAGAAAGCTTAGATCAGAATTAACTAGGTTGTGAGAGATTGTGCAGCCCAGGATTAACTTTGCCTGAAGGAATCTTGGCCCCTTGCCCCGGCTCCTGGGAGGGAAACTCCAAGCCCAGGGACTGGCCTCCTTCTAAAAGTGTCTTTGTTTAGCTGAGGGCTGGGGCCACACCAGAAAGTCCACAGTAGTGGTGTGATTTAGGATGGGGGCCTGGATCCCGTGGTATCGACCCGAATTCCAGAGGGGCTGCAGCTAAGGTCAGCCATGTGGGAACCCAACCACACATCAGAGCCCCGATAAATCTCTCAACACCAAGGCTCAGGGGAGCTTTCCCGGCTGGCAATACTCCGTGCATATTGTCATACACCATTGCCAGCAGAAGTAAGTGCTATGCATGCAACCCCACTGGGAGAGAACCACAAGTTCTGCTGTTTTCATCTTTTTTTCTTTCTTTGTAATAAACTATAACCATGTGTATAATAGCTTTTCTGAGTTCTGTGAGTTCTTCTAGCAAATTATTGAACCTAAAGATGGTCTTGGGGACCCGCAAAATTACATTTGATGTCAGAAGTGAGGGCAGTCGAGGGAACTCCCAAGCACCATGTAAACACAGAAACACCTCCTGTATTCGGCCATTCCTGAAGTTGTCTACTCCAGGAAGGTGCGGGGTCATGAGTCTTTTTACCTAAGTTAACTTTGTTGGGATTTTCTGTCATATGAATAAATTCTAGATGATACAATGCTGTCAACACACAAGTTGTTGGGTCTTTTATTTTTAACATGAATCTATGTCCACATCCTTATTTGTTTCCATAGGCTATATTCCCAGACATGGAGCTACTAAGTCAGGGGCTTCATTTTTAAGGCTTTTTGACACATATTGCCAAACTGCCCTCCAAAAATGTTGGATCACTGTGTTTGTCCCTGGAAGTATGAGAGTGCTTTTCTCACCACACAATCAACAGCTTAACTATGACGCTGTAAAACCTTTTCAAGTTTGATAGGAGAACTAATTGTGCATTCAAATATGTGTAACATGTGCATGTGGCAATGCAAGCTCAGATGTACAGACTACTGTGCAGCTCTTTCGAGCTTGTGGTCCCAGGTGCTCCATGGACACCAGAAGGCATACACATCAGAGCCACACATGCACAGCTCTGCCTCCACTCGAAGATGCTTCCCAAAATGGAAGTGAAAATGTCATTTGGGGGAGGGGCCTGCCCAGCACTATCTAAATCCCTTCCTAGCTTTGAAGGATTCCTACTTTTTGAGACTCCTGATGCAGAATCTGAGATCTGGGGACCCACTTGTTCTGGAGCAAATGTGACGCCAATCAGCCCATTAGAAACCACCAACTTTGAGCCACTTGATCTGGGGCCAGGGACCAAAGGTGACAGCAAGGCAGCTGCAGCATCCAGCTCTTGGGGATGCTGCACAAACACTGTGACATGCAGCATCCAGTGCCAGTGAGTGGCAGGGCCCACCACCAGACCCAGGGTCAGCGGACATGGTTTTAAGCATCCCCCCTCCCAAAAACAGTATCAGCTGAAATGGTTGATAATTCTTCATCCATTGTCTCAGCACCTGTGCTGCCTGGGAAAGAGATGGCCTTTAGCCATGCAGAACCTTCAGGAGTCTGATGGCTGACCTCCCCTCCACATGCACACAGACACATAGACACATAGAGACACACACAGACATGCACAGATACATATGCAGGCACACAGCTGCCCACAGGCAAACATGCAGACACACACATATACAGAGACACACAGATATACACAGGGCCATATGCATACAGACACACAGACACATGAACACATACAGAGAGACACACAGACACATGGACACATACTGACACAGACATGCACACACAGGCATACATACACCAACAAGCACAGACATACACATAGAAACACACAGGCATATACAGAGACATACATCGACATAAGCACACAGACATACATGTAGACAGAAACACAGATGCACATGGCTGACATATAAAGACACACTCACATACACAGGCATACACAGACACAGACACACAGATGCACACAGGCACACACATACAGGTGCATATGTTGTTTAGATTCTCCACTGCTGTGTAACAAACTACCCCCAAGCTCCATGGACTAAAACAACGATAGCGTGTCCTTTCCTCGTAGGGCATCTCATCTCTGCACACCTCAAAAATAGGATGGTTCAGAAGCTGCAACTGGAGTTCCCAGATGGCTGCTGTCTTCTCACCGTGTGTACCTGGTTCCCACAGGACCAGCAGAGCTGTGCCTTCTTTTATGACCCAGCCTCAGAAGTCCAAGGGCATCACTTTCGCTATAGGCACAGGCCCAGCCAGATTCGGATAGAAATAGAGACCCTCACCTCTCAGAAGAGGAGACTCTTCTTAGTATACACAGTACAAGTGAGGCTGCCATCTGGAGAATACCGCCCATCACACAGTCACCACCCTTGGATGGGAAGAGCAGGACAATGCTGGGAAACAGCAGGATGCACCCAGGAATCAGACAGACCGGCCCTGACATTCAGTTTGCACTGGAACAGCTGACCCTGTGCTTGATTTTTCACTTGTATCATATAAAAGTCTTCACAGGTGTATTAGTGATCTATTGCAGCCTTACAAAGTACACCAAAACTTAGCCACCTAAACAGCAAACATTTATTAACTCATAGTCCCTAAGGGTCAGAAATCACCAGGGTACCTCTGGCCACGGGTCTCTCACAGGCCGTGGTGAAGGTGCTGGCCAGGGCAGCTGCATCCCAAGACCTCACGGAGGTGGGTCTGCATCCAAGCTCACCCTCACTGCCATTGGCGGCCTCAGACTCTCAGTGGCTGTGAACTGAGGGCCTCAGCTTCTTGCTGACTATTGACAGCCTTCAGCTACTGGCCTCAAGGGAACCTCTTCAACTTGTTCTGTCAAAGCATGAAATCCTAGAAGACAGGAGAGAGAATTCTAGCCAGAAGGAAGGCATAATCTTTTATAACCTGGTCACAGACCCCATTTTTGCCATGTTCATTAGCAGAGTCTCTAAGTCCAGACCACATTCAAGGGGAGGCGTTAGCCACTTTAGAAGCTGCTGACCACAGGGTACCCATAAGAGTTTCCCACCCTCCGCTGGGAATCCCCAGCCCTTCCCCCTCCTGACGATATAATAGATGAATAAATGTTGATGTGCCTCCAGTGTTCTTTGAATCGAATTGTTATAGTGGCCAATATACAGGAAGGGTGAAATAGTGTAAAATTTAGCAGAATTTGGTTTTCAGGGCTCCTTAAAATTCCAATTGGTTTTTACCCTAATCTCTGTCTAGTCAATATTTTAAATTGCATATAAAGATATACACATGATAGAAATGGAACTGTTGAGCCTGTCCATAACTGTAACTCTCTTTAAAAGCTTTAAAAGTGTTTATTTGCATGATTGCAATAAATGAACTTATTAGATACCATCTGATCATCTTAATAAATCTACTCCTTGGGCATTCATTACCCTCCTCTCCTTTGTTGTGTGATTCTGTGAGCCTCTCTAATGTAACTTGTGTTCTCCAAAGGGCAAAATGCAGCATTATAAGCAGTTTATTGTCCAGGGCTTTCACCAGTTGGGACCGACCTGGCTCTCGGTTAGCTCAGCTGGGTGAGGTCTCATGGGACATCAGCTCTGTTCCCTCACACCACCAAATACATCAGGGCATGGGGAAACAGGTCAGGCTTTGTGGGTCCCAGGATGGCCACTCTGTGACCCCAGATGCTTTCTCCCTGCTCCCTGTGTACTTTTCTCTCCCAGCGCTGCCTCAATTGTTTCTCTTTAAAATGGGGTCCTTTTTGATTGTGCCCTTCCCATGCTCTCCTTGCTTATTTTCAGGGTTCATGTCAAAGCTGCCAGACCTCTGTCTATTCCTTGGACAGACATCCCCATTATTATGCTTACATCATCCTTTTGCAACTTTCAAATCACTTTCAATTAAAAGAAAAACACCAGGTAATTGTGTGTTCCTACTTCCTCTGGTTTTTCCCCAGCTTCAATTAGCACCATATTGAGGAGAAATCCCAGTTGTTTGACTCAGAGTCTGTGTTTTCTTTTTCTTCTTCTTTCTAACTTTTTATGTTTAAAATAATTACAGATTCCCTGTACCCTGTGCCCCTACTTCCTACTGCAATTCCCTTTACCATATGCACAGCACAATATCCAAACCAGAAAAATGACATTTGTATCCTACGCGTTTGCCTTTTTAGCACATGTGTAGGTTTGGGGAACAACCACCATAGTCAAAATACAGAACTACTTCCATCACACCCGCTCCCTTCCCAAACCCACCACCACCACCACCCCTAGTCCTGGCAACAACTAATCTGGTTTCCATCTCTATAATTTTATCATTTCAAGAATGTTTTATAAGTGGGATTGGACAATTTGTAACCTTTCAGGATGGGCTTTGTTTACTTAGCCAAATGCTCTGAAGATCCATCCAAGCTGTTGCATGTACCAACAGTTCATTCCTTAGTATTGTTGAGTAAGGTTCCACAGTTTGGATGCATCACAATTTATTTAATCACTCACCAACAGAAAGACATTTTGGTTGTTCCTAGTTTAGGGCTACTACAAATAAAGCTGCTATGAACATTTATGTACAAATTTTGATAAGACCACAAATCTTCATTTATCTTGGATATATGCCCAGAAGTATGATTGCTGGGTAACTATATGTTTAGTATTTTTAAGAAACTGTAAACTATTTTCCAGGATGACTGTACCATTCTTTTGGTTTGTTAAAGCTGCCAGAATACAATATATCTTTTAAAAAAGGAATCAGTTACATTACAAGTTTACAGTTCTACGGTCACAACAATGTCCAAACTAAGACATCCAGGGAGAGACACCTTGACTCAAGAGAGACCGACGGGTCTGGAACACCTCTGTCAGCTGGGAAGGCACATGGCAACATCTGTTAGCTTTCTCTCTCTGCTTCATCAAATGGCTCACGCAGAGACATTTTCTTTCTGTATCTCCAAAGTTCTCTGGTTATGGGGGCTCTTTCCAAAGTGGATCCCTCTTAAAGGACTCCAGTAGATGGATTAAGACCCACCTTGAATGGGTGGAGACACATCTCCATGGAAACCACCTAATCAAAAGATCCCACCCACATTTGGATGGGTCACAACTCCATGGAAAAACTTAATCAAAAAGATCCCATCCAACAATATTGAATCGAGATTAAAGAACCTGGGTTTTCTGGGGTACACAACAGTTTCAAACCAGCACAACCACTTTACATTTTCATCAACAATTATGAGATTTAGTTTCTTCACATTCTCAGCTTTTGGTACTGATGCTTTTAAAAAAAAAACTTTTTATTGTATTAACCTATATACAACTCAAAATTTTCCCCTTTAATCATTTTCAGTTGCATAATTACAATTCAGTAGTATTCATTAATTCATAATATTGTGCTACGATCAATAAAGTCCAATTCTAAACCTTTCCATCACCTCAAACAGAAAGTCTGCATCCAAATTTCATTGTTTTAATAGTAGTAAAATCTCATTGTGGTATAAATTTGCATTTTCCTAGTGACTAATGATGTTGAACATCTTTTTTAGTGCCTATTTTCCAACGTTGTGTATTTTTTTATTATTGATTTTTTCAACCATATGTACTTTTCAGTGAAATGTCTCTTCCTAGCCTTTGCCCATTTTCTAATCAGATTTTTTTAATGTTGAGCTGTGAGGATTTTTTATATATGCTGGGTATGAGTCCTTTGTCAGATATGTGGTTTGTAAACATTTTCTCCAGTCTGTAGCTTGTCATTTTGTCCTCTTCAAAGGATCTGTCTCAGGGAAGAAATCTTTAATTTTGATGAAGTCTAATTAATTTTTTTTCTTTCATGGATTATGCTTTTGGTGTCAAATTTGAGAACTTTCACCAAACCCACACTACTAAAGATGTCATCCTATGTTATTGATAAAAGTTTTATACTTTTATATTTTACATTTAAATCTATAAGTCATTTGAGGTAATTTGGTATAAGGTACAAGATTTCTTTTTTTTTTTTGTCTATGGCCATCTAATTGTTCAGAATCATTTGTTTAAAAAGGCATTCATACATTGAATTACTTTTGCACATTTGTCAAAATCAGTTAGATATATTTGTGTCAGCTGTCTCCTGAGTCTCTACTCTGTTCCATTGATTTGTGTCTATCCTTCCACCCAAACCACACAGTCTTATTTTTTTTTCATGGGCCAGCACTGTGAATCAAACCCGGCTCTCCACAAACCACACAGTCTTATTACCAAAGCTAAAAAGTCCTGAAATTAGATGCACTGATTCCTTGATGTATACTCCTTCTTTTCAAAATTGTTTTAGCAATTCTCTTTCCTTTCCCTTTCTGTATAAATTTTATAATGATCTTGTCTACATCTGCAAAAGAATCTTGCTGGAATTTTAATATGAATTGTGTCACAATGACATACCATTTTGGAGGGAAGTAACACCTTTAGGTGCTGAGTGTCCCCATCCATGAAAATGGTATGTCTCTCCCTGCATGCTATGCCATTCCTCCAGGTCCTTGGCTGGTCCCCTTCTCCTGCCACCTCTCAGAGTCTTCTAATATCCAATCCCTATATAATGTCCAGGTTCTGTGGCTGTATTTAGCAGGAGTGATAGGGAGAAGTGCACCTGTCGTCCAGGACCTGGAAATGCTCCAGTCTTTGTTTGAAAGGTGTCTCCTATGAGTAACTCATCCCAAGCCCTGGCTGACCCATCTTCCTCTGCTCCCACTGCAGCTCAACTCCCTCAACCCCTGACTGCCCTCTTGCCAGTCCCTCCCACAGACTGTGAATTCCTTAAGGCAAAATTAGTGCCTTTTTTAACCTTAGAAACCTTGTAGCAGGTTGACAGAACTGGATCACAGCATCCTCACTCACCCTGTCATCCAGCCTCTACTGATCTGGCCCCAGGGAGTTCATGAGGCTGGACAAGATTCCCAGCTCCAAAACTTTCTTCATGAGCTAATTTTGAAGAAGTACAGTCTCCAGAATAGCAATTCTCAGGCTCCACTTATTTTCAGTATGAACTCTTGTGCCCACCTGTTCTGATTTGCTAGCTGCCAGAATGCAATATACCAGAAATGGAATGGTTTTTTCAAAGGGAATTTAATAAGTTGTTATTTTACAGTTCTAAAGCCAAGAAAATATCCCAACTAAAACAAGTCAATAGAAATGTTCAAACTAAGCCATCCAGGGAAAGATACCTTGATTCAAGAAGGCCAATGAAGTTCAGGGTTTCTCTCTCAAGTGAGGAGGCACATGGCGAACACAGTCAGGGTTTCTCTCTCATCTGGAAAGGCATGTGGCAAACATGGTGTCATCTGCTAGCTTCCCCTCCTGGCTTCCTGTTTCATGAAGCTCCCCGGTAGGCATTTTCCTTCTTCATTTCCAAAGGTTGCTGACTGGTGGACTCTCTGCTTCTCGTGGTATGTCATTCTCTGCTCTCTCAGAACCTTCCCTTATCCATATAAAAATCTGTTCCAACATGTTTGGTATTTGCAAACTGCAGCAGCACCCCACTCTCAGTAACAAAATCTGTTCAAGTTTGCTAGCTGCCAGAATGCAATATACCAGAAATGGAATGACTTTTTAAAAGGGGAATTTAATAAATTGCAAGTTAACAGTTTTTAGATCATGGAAATGTCCCTTTTAAACAAGTCTATAGAAATATCCAGTCTAAGGCATCCAGGGAAAGATACCTTGGTTCAAGAAGACCGATGAAGTTCAGGGTCTCTCTCTCAAGCGAAAAGGCACAGGGTGAACATAGTCAGGATGGGAAACATAGCGTTTCTCTCTCATCTGGAAAAGCATGTGGCAAACACAGTGTCATCTGCTAGCTTTCTCTCCCAGCTTCCTGTTTCATGAAGCTCCCTGGGAGGCGTTTTCCTCCTTCATCTCCAAAGTTCACTGGCTGGTGGACTCTCTGCTTCTTGTGGCTGTGTTGTTCCATTCTGCTCTGTCCGAATCTCCTCCTTTCTCCAAAATATTTCCTCTTTTATAGGATTTCAGTAAATTAATCAAGACCCATATAGAATGGGTGGAGACACATTTTTAGCTAATCAAGTTTAATATCCACGTTGATTGAGTCACATCTCCATGGAGATAACCTAATCAAGTTTCCAGTCTATAGCACAGAATTGGGATTAAGAGAAACGGTTGCTCCCACAAGGTTGTTTAGGATTAAACCATGGCTTTTCTAGGGTACATAAATCCTTTCAAACCAGCACACCACCCTTAGAGGTTTTTATTCAGAAACTTTTATTTTTGAACCAGCCTTCCAGAAGACTTTGTCCACACTTTGAGAAACGTAAAGTTCATCTGAGCCCATTTCACAGATGCCGAGTGCCAAGGGAGCATCCCCAGAACTCAGCACAGTGCCCAGCATGGGAAGATACCTGGAAATACTTGCAAAGTGAGTTAATGGGCCATGTCCTGCCTTTGTGATTACAAAACGTTCACAGTCATGTAACAACCACCAACGACAAAGCACAGACAGGTTAAGTGAGCTGGCCAAAGTCACTCATGTCAGAACCTGATATACCATCCAGTGCTGCTTCTTAATCCCACATGTCAGTGGCACTTACAAAACTCCCTCCAAAGCCATTTTGAATTACTGTAGCAAAGAGATATGCAGGACACCCTGAAAAGACAAAAGCAAATGAGAAAATAAGTGTGAAACCACTTTGTGAACTTGGGAAGGCTATACAAACTTTACAACTTTTACACTGTTGCAATTACCATTATTATTACTTGTTATGACTATTATCACTGCTAATAGTAATATAGTCACACATATGCAATGCCAACACTGACATCTGTGGATTTCCATTTTGGCTCCAATCAACCATGAAATACTAAAGTTTTCTACCTAAAAATTAACATGTTGCTTAACACCTGGCCCCAGTTTTGACCATTCCAAATGAATAGATATATTCATTCTAGATAAATATTGATTCTAGATATATATATTCATTCTAGATATATATTTATAACTGTAAAATTCTCCTCATAAAATTTGATGTTAAATATCACTCATCAAAAATTCATACTCTAAATTAGCACATTTGGATTAAGAAAATATATATGTATATATATATATATAAAGTCAAAGCGAGGGAAAGTAAAATTGGAACTCAGCTATGCAGTTCATTACTTAGTACACAACTGATATTGATGCTGAGCTTTCTAGTAGCCAAAGGGAAAAGGGAAACAAGTGTCAGTTAAAGAGAAGAAAACCGCGCCTCAGGGTAGGTAAGCAATTCCTAATGCTTAACTTAGAGAAAGGTAGATGAATAAACAATAAATGGATGGGTGGACTAACTATTAGATTAATTAATTATCTCACTGAACAATTTTCTCCAACAACATGCTTTGGGCCACAAGACAGTTCTCCCTGAGCCTCACCCACACTATTCACTCCAGTGGTACCATCCATAGCCTCCCTCTGTCCTCATCTCCATTAGAACGTTCCCTGGACTCCCCAGTGTGGGCTGCTTCACTCTGTGACTCGGACCCCCATCAGCTCCTTGGCTCCCCATTGGGCACTCCAGCAGCAGCCGAGCCTTGCCAGGCCTGATCCCTGAGAGCAGCACCAGCACCTTCAGGGCAAGCCTGGTTGGAAACCTGGGGTGGCCCTGGGTCTTCTGCCCCCTCCAGTGCCCCTCCCTAATCAGCAACCCCCATGTCCCACCCCACCCCCACCCCCTATCCCCAATCACCTGTCCTGGGGCATACCTGCTGCTTCAGTAGTCATTCTCCAGGCGCCATCCAGAATGACCTGGAAGAAACAGGACCCCTGACCTCATGCACACCTGGCTCAAAGCAGGCTGGTAGCT